>JABUQX010029849.1:2500-12500 GCA_015478945.1 Trachelipus rathkii
TTGTAAACGTCTCTCTCTCTCTCTCTCGGTCTCCTCCCTCTCTCTCCAGTCTCTCGTCTCTCTCTCTCTCTCTCTCCTCTACTCTACATCATCATATCTCTCTAATATATATATATATTCACTATCTATATATATAGTATATAATATATATTATGTTATATTATATATATATAATATATTAATACTCACTATCACTATATAATGTTGCGGGTATGCAACTATTAAGTATATATATATATATATATCTATATACTCACATACTATATATATATATATTAATATATATATATCTATACTATCACTATATCTATTATATATATATATATATAATATATATACTACCTACTGTGTGTAAATATATACTACTATACTCACTACTACATATATATATGTGTGTAATATATATTATATATATATATATATAATATATATATATATATATCTATATTTTTTATATATATATATATATATATATATATATATATATATAGAGACGAGAGACGCCACGAGGAGGACGACGCAGCCACGAGAGAGACGAACAGAGAGAGTAGTAAAATCTACTGGGAGTGACGCTGATATATATATATATATATATATCATATTATATATATATATCGCTCCTCTATACTATATATATATATATAATATATATATATTATATATATAATATATATATATAAATATATTTATATATATATATATAATATATATATATATATATATATTATATATATATATATATATATATATATATATATATATAATATATATATATATAATTAGTATATACTATTTATATTATAGATGTAGCAGATGGTGATTTTTCACTATCCTTGATCCGCGAATGCGGATAGTAAAAAATCACTATCCGCTACACCTCTAATAATAATGTTAAGTTTTTAAGAGTTTTAAAAGCCACAGATACTTCATATATATATATATATAATTATATAATATATATATATATATATATATATTATATATATATTCACAATACACTGACAATGGACCACTCTTTTGCATACCCCACCAATGTCTTTCCCCAGCCTCCACCCATTTGGAAAAAGGTTTTATATTTATATATATAATATATCTATATATATAATATATATATATATATATATATTATATATAATATATTATATATATATATATTATATATATATTATATATATTAATATTTAAAATTAATTTCTCAAATATATGCTTCAAAACTAAAGCTTCTGAGCCCTTTCAAAGGAGAGTTTGCTTCTTTTTTCTTCGTAAAAGAGACCTGCACCACTGAAAAGAAGCTCACTAGTGACACTTGTTGAAGGACATGCTAAGTATTCCCTGGCGAGTTCGGCAAGATGTGAAAAACTATTACAATTATCATGCCACCAAACCAGTGGATCTTTATCCGATTCCTAGTGTTTCGACACCTCTGAACAAGACTCTTCATCGCTGCTAGAAGCCAAAAGAATGTTCATGGATGCAGCAATGGTTTCGCTAACAGATTTAATTGGGTGTCTGTTTTCTGTAACTTTTCCTTTTTATTATCTGGCGATATTTCTGCCTTTAGCAGCATTTCATCACATAGGTATCCTAAATAATTTTAACAATCTGTGAAACACGTGGTTCAAGAAATTTGTTTTTGCATCTAGGGTGCAGAAAAGTTGGTATTGCACATGCGTAATCGTTTTCAGAATTTGAAATCTATTATCTATTTCCAGCATGAGTGTTTCTGTCATCTTTGAAAGCCCTTTACTTTTAAAAGCAGTATTTAACACAGCTTTCATAATTGCAACTAGGGGAATCCCGTCTGACAAACAAGAATTTTCTGATCTAATAGTCTTTGTTGCTTCTTTAAACGGTCTAAGAAGAGTAATGCAATTACCTAAAATCGCATTATCATCACCTGTCAGGCCTTTCACCTTTGTATCTGTTCGAAACGTAAGGGAAGACATCTTCCTTTATTTCTCCCATCCTCTCAAGCATGTATAAACTACTATCCAACGAGTCAGAACATCTTGCGTTACAGAAAGTTGGGGAACATTTAGTCTCATAATTCATAAATGAATACTATCCGCTATCTGCTTGTTGGTTCATGGAACATTATTGGTACATGGATTGTCAGAGGATTAAATGATGAGAAGAAGAGGATATAGGTGATGGATGTATTTAGGGAGGGTAAATTTGATTCGCTCACTGTGACTGAAAAAAAAGATAAAGGGAAGCGATGAAGATGTGTAGTGTAGTGTAGTGTAGTGTAGTGTAGTGTAGTGTAGTGTAGTGTAGTGTAGTGTAGTGTAGTGTAGTGTAGTGTAGTGTTTATGATGGAGTGGAGAGGAATTAGAAGGGGAGAGAAGGAGTTGCAATTCTGATGAGTGACCTATTACACTGAACTATGGCGAATTTTGTTTGTCTGAGTACTTGAATTCTAATGGTTAAATTTAGGTTTGAAAAGGTCATGGTATGTGTGATTGTAACATATGGTCCATCTGAGGGTGATGTTGAGGAGAGTGCTATTCTCTGGGGTGTTCTGAATGATGTTTTGGATGGGGTTAGTAGGAGCTTCCGATTGATTGTGTTGAGCGACGTAAATGGTTGGATAGGTAATCAGAAAAGTGATGGTTCAACAGGTGGTTTTGGGGAGAAGGGTGAAAATGAGAATGGTACGAAGGTGATTGATTTCTGTGAGGAGAGAGAGGTATGATTCTGTAGTTACCGTGGCTCAATCGGTAGAGCGACAGAGTCGCATGGCAAGGGCCCGGATTCAATCCCTACCCCGAATCCTAGGTGGAAATTACCAAGAGAAGTTCCTCTCCTGGAATAGGGCTATGCCCATGAGGTGATAACTTTTTTATAAAAATAAAAAAAAAATTATAAAAATAAAAATGTGTGTAAGCAATACTTTCTTCAAACACAAAGATTTTCATAAGTATACTAGATTTGGTGTAGGTTGAGATGATATCGAAATGAAAAGTATGACTGATTTTGTGTTGGTGAAGAAGGAGATGTTAAAATATATGATGGATGTTAAATCAGTGAGTCGGTTGGGGATGAGATATCGGATCATTATGTTGATTTATGTAAAATTAAGTTAGTGGGGGCTTGGATGGAGAGGAAGGAGATAAGGAAGGAAGTGGGAAGAATTAAGAGTGAGAAATTAAATGAAATAGGCAATAAGGAAAAGTATTTAAGAGAACTTGCAAATAAATCAGTTGAGTGTGAACAAGATGAAACTAAGCAAATCTGGACGCAAATGAAGAAAGTGCAAGAGAAGTATGTGTATGTGCTAAAGTAGGAAGTGAGAATCTCAAGATTGAGTGGTAGAATGGAGAGGTGATGCAAGCTGTTAAAAGTAAAAAGAAAAAGAGGCTTGGTTGAATGTGTTAAAAACCAGTGATGAGGTCACAAAAGAAAGATGTTTGAAATAATATAAAGAGGAAAAAAAATGAAAACTAAAAGTTGCATTCGTAGGAGGTAAAAAGGTATATGAAAAGTTTGGAAGGATGATGAATGGGAACTTACAAGGGAATAGGAAGCTTCTTTTCTGGAAAGAAGCGCGATAGGTTAAGAATAAGAGTAATAGGAATCTCCGTAGTATGATGAAGAGGGATGGTGCTTTCGCAACTGATGAAATGGATGTGAGGAGAGCGTGGAGGGAACCTTTTTGAAAATCTGCATAACATTGGCAGTAATGAGAGGTGATTGTGAATATGTGTGTGGGTTTGATGGTGCAAGGAGAAGTAGCTATTTTGGGAAAGAAGTAAAATTAGTAAGGAGGAGACAATGGGTAGAATGAGAAAGTTGAAGAATGTTAAATCTGCAGGCATAGATAGAATTACTGGTGAAATAAGAATAGAGGCGAGATGGTGAGTGAATGGATTTCGAAGTTGTAGAACAAAGCGTTTAAGGAGGGTAAAGTTCCGAGGGATGAGAGGAGAGCAATAATAGTATCCTTATAAAAGAGTAAGGAGGATAAAAGGATCTGTAGGAATTATAGGGTAATTAGTTTATTGAGTGTTGTAGGGAAGATATATGTTGATATCTTGGTCGAAAGAGTATGTCAATTGACTGAGAAACTGATTGGTGAAGAGCAAGGTGTATTTAGAAGTGGTAGAGGATATGTGGATCAAATTTTTACATTGAAACAAATGATTGAGAAAATGAGGGAGAAGAGGAAATATTATTTAGGTTTTATGGACTTGCAGTAGGCGTACGACAGAATTAATATGGAAGGTCCGTGGCAGGTGTTTGTGATATATGGTGTTGGTGGTAGGCTTCTGAATGAAATCAAAAGAATGTATGACAATAGTAAAGTGTGTAGAATAAATGGAGTTAAATGTGATTAGTTTAATACTAATAGTGGAGTGAGGCAGGGATGTGTTATCTCTCCTTGGTTATTTTAATTTGTATATGGATTGGTTATGAAAGAATTATGAGGTAGGGGTGGCAGGGGAAGGTGTTGGAATTGATGAGAATGGAAGAGAGCTGAGAGTGCCGGCTTGTTTATTGGCGGTGATTTGGTTTTGTGTGGCTAATCTGAAGAGAGTTTGAGAGGATTGATATAGGGGTTTAGCAGAGTGGGCAAAAGAAGGGGCTTGAAAGTAAATGTATATGAGAGTAAGGTTATGGTAGTGAGTGAGGAGAGTTCACGGTGTGAAGTCATGTTAGATGGCGAGAAACTGGAACAAGTATCTGAGTTTAAATGAAAGGGAAACAGATGATGCAGAATGTAGTAAGAAAATTGTAGGAAAGAAGTGATGTCATGAAGGTGGCTGGTGCAATTAAATTCATTGGTGAATGTAAAGGGACTAAGTCTTGAGTGCGCTAGGGTTTTGCATGAGGGTATGTTTTTACCTATATTGGTGTACAGTAGTGAAACTATGGTCTGAAAAAGAGGTATAGATCTAGGATACAATGTATCCAGATGGACATTCTTAGGAGTGTGTTAGGTGTAACAACAATTGATAAAATGAGGAATAAATCCATTAGGGATTTTTGTGGTGTGAAGAAAGGCGTAAATGAGAGAATAAACGAGAGTACAATGAGTGGTTTTTGGTTATATGGAAAGGACTGTTAAATAGTAGTTGGGTTTAAGGCTGAAATGTATAGTCACTACGGAGATTGGAGTCCAACCGGCTGGAGACCAAAGAAAAATGGATTGAGTCAGTAAACGAATGCCTAAAGGAGAGGAATGTTAAGGTGGCTGGGGCGAGAAGAAAGGTGCATAACAGGAGTGAATGACAGGGTTTTGTGAGGGGGTATGGTTATTATTATTATTATTATTATTATTATTATTATTATTATTATTATTATTATTATTATTATTATTATTATTATTATTATTATTATTATTATTATTATTATTATTATTATTATTATTATTATTATTATTATTATTATTATTATTATTTTTGTTAATATATATATATATATATATATATATATATTATATTATATATATATATATATAATATATATATATATATATATATAATATATATATTATATTTATATTATATATTATATATATATATATTATATATATATATATATATATATATATATATATATATATATATATATATATATTATAAATATATAATATATATATTAAAAAAAAAAAAATATATTATATATTATAATATATATATATATATATATATATATATATATATATATATATATATATATATATATATATATACTTATATATATATATATATCTATATTTATATCTATATAGAGGCCATTTCCGACACATTAGGCAATGAACCTGCACGGCCTACCTACCTCACTGATTTTCATCAAACTTTGTATGTATTATAATTTTGGCACAAACTATCTTCCTCAAAATTTGAGATCCCATCACTGATTGGGGGTCGCGCTTCGCCACCCACAATTTTGGCGGTCTGGCAAAATCTCACTGTCTTTCGAAACAATTTAACATTTTGTTCTCTAGAGACAGAATACAAAATTTTCAAACTGCATTTTAAAGGGAAATAATAGCTCTATCAAAGTGTATAGGATAATAAAAAAAATATCAAATTGGAATTAAAAAAAAAAAAAAAAACAATTTTTCTTCTAATAATTAACATTCTTCTATCATTTTATAAAATGAAAAGTTTGTGTGTTTTTTTTTGAAGTAATTGATCTCTTTAAGTTTTGAAAAAAATAAAGTTTATTAAATTATATTATATGAAAAAATGAAAAGCTGTCAAAATAGATCTCTATATTTTTATTATCTGCTCTGTAGGAGTAGGATTCAATGCCTACACATTTTATAAAACAGTGTAATTTCTATACCAACTTAGAAGAAAAAAAAATATATAATTAAAATAACATCTGAGCATTATATTGAGGATTTCACTTCTACTATACATTTTATACGAACTTATTACGATTTTTTATTATTATTATTATTGCATCTCTTAATAATGGAAACTATTTTATAAAATGGAAACACTGATTATGTCTTCTAGTAACGGGAACAGTGGTTGTCTTTTAATGCCATGCTTCTAATAATGGATATAGCAATTACTCTATTTCTAATATAAATAATTAATTTAATTATTAATATATATTAATATTATAATAAATATTTAGTATTAAATTATATTATATTCACTATATTTACTTTAAATTAAAAATAAAATATTAAATACAAAATAATAATTATTAAATATAATACTATAAGTAATATTAAGTATGATAGTTAGATTAACTATTTATTATTATCAATTAACATGAATTAATAATAATCTAATAGTTCAACTTGTTATGGTTATTGCCTTAGATGCAAAGATAAACTGGTATTGTTTATGCCTTCTATTAATTGATAACAATGATTGTGCTCTCTAATAATAGAAACATTAATTTATGCTCACTCTTAATATTATTATTATTATTAATTATTATATATTATTATTCTGTAATATTATTATATGAGTAATATCTGTATTCACATAGATTATAGCAGTATTCATATAATATTGAGAGCGAGAAAGAATAATAAATAAAAAATAAAAAGAAGCATATAATAATAAATTTAAGTGAGGTACTATAAATTTTTGTGTAATAATATTATCAGGTGATTATTCACTTAATTTTCAATTATTATTATAAAAAATAGTTATTTAAATTAATTGACAAGGTTTGATTATCCAAAACTCTTCTTATCTATTTATCTATTAGAAATTAATACAACATATAAGTGTAGTTTGTTTAATATTCGATTATCTATTAATAATTACTTAGTGTAACACTTACTCTAAATAAAATTATTGATCTTTATAAATTTTGCACTGAGTAAGCTTAATTAAAAATGTTGCTATAATTCATCAGTATATATATATATAATATTATATATATTTAACTATATATTATTATAATATATTAATATATATATATATATATATTTAATTAATATATATATATTAAATATATTATAATAATATATATATATATATTTAACGTATATTTTAATATAATATTAATATATATATATGTAATATAAATATATATATAATTTAATTTTGGAGAGGAAAATATACTAAAAGCAATATAGCTATAATAATATTATAATATATATATATATATATATATATAATTAATGTTCTCTTCAACCTCAGCTTTCAATTTTGAATTAACATTATTTACACCTTTAATTAATTCTTAATTTGTAAGATTAAATATATATGAATTATTGTGATATTATTTCATATGATATATAAATAAATGAACTCATGATTAAACTGTATAATACTGTGAGTAATATTGATCATTTCAAAACTCATAATATAAATTATATATATTAAATAATATTTTTATTAAATATATATAAATTAATAATTAATTATATATTATATATATTATAATTATAATGTAAATTCTTCATAGTGATATGAAATAATAATTCTCCATACAACCTTGAAGTGTCCAAATAAATGGAGCCTTTTACATTTGCAAGTTCGAATTATCTTTAATCAATCTGAAAAGAATTTTTAAAACAGATTTTAATTTTTAATCACAGTAAGAACGAATACAAATTTAAACTAAACGCCTTTAAGTATATAAGAAGAAAACTCTGACTTTTAAGAGGGCTATATGCTAAATACTGGTGAATATAAATCTCGCTAGATGAAAAGCTGAATTTATGGAATATTGCCCAAATAAAAAGCAATTAATCACAAAAGTATTATTTTTAGTGCAAATAATATAATTAAAAAAAATTAATTTATAAAAATGATGAAATAAGCAGAATATGTCCTCTGAACAGGTGAAGTTTTAAGAAATGTCAATTAAAAGATAAAATTCGAGATACCATTAATCAAGCAGATTGTTCCTGGTAACTTATAAGAGTTTATAGATCAAATACGATGAGACTTGTACTGACGAAACAGACTTATGAAGAACCTGAAGAAGATAAATGTCAAATACAAAGAGATTTGTGTTAACATAAATATAGGTGAAAAAGTGTGTTTTGAAAGAAAAAAAACATTATTTAGCAGTAACTCAATTCCCATCATAATACAAGGGATTAAATAAAATTTATGCCTTTGAGATGGATGAATTAAATAAATCTTGAAAAAACTTTTTTAAAAATTATTAATTTGAGATGTACCTTGGGTTTAGAGTACCCCATTATAATAAAAATAGAATCCCTTTCCTCAATTTAAGTTTATTCATTGCTTTTGAGAAAAAACATACATAATTTAAAATAATTAATTAATATTAATAATAATAATAATAATAATAATAATAATAATAATAATAATAATAATAATAATAATAATAATAATAATAATAATAATAATAATATATTAATCAATAATAATAATATTAAAATAATAATAATCAATAATAATGAATATAATAATAATAATAATAATAATGATTAACATAATAGTATAATGCAAACAATAATAAATAATTTAATAATAATAACTACAAAAAATTAAATGAATAATTAAAATAAAAATTAAATAGAAATTAAATAATAATTAAATAATAATTAAATAATAATTGAATAATAATAATTAAAATAATAAACGTAGGAGCTGCGATAAGAAAGAGAAAAATCAAATGTCATAAATTAAAGAATAATTCGATATAAGATTATAAATTGCTGTATTTATAATACTAATATTTTTTATAATATTATAATAAAAATAAAATAATTAAATGAGCAAATAAATATATAACCCAATCTTATAATAAATTAAATAAATTAAATTAATAGTTATAAATAATTAATCCAAATATTTATAATATAATAAAATATATAAATAATTAATAAGAATAACAATACTAATAAATTTATTAATTAATGTTAATTACATTATTGATATAATTAATATTATTATAAATTAAAATTAAATTTAATTATAATAAATAATTAATATTATATTAATAATATTAAAATTTATAATATTATATTAAATATTTAAATATTAATATTAAAATTAATATTAATATTAAATTAATTTTAAATTTTTAAATTATAATTAAATTTTAAATATATATATTTATATATTATAAATATATAATTATTAAATATTAATATTAATATTAATATTAATATTAATCTTAATAATTAATATTAATATTAATATTAATATTAATATTCAATTATTAATATTAATGTTAAATGATTAAATATTAATATATATAATACCACTAATATTAATATTAATATGAACATTAATATTAATTTTGAAATATCTACCAACCTTGTATATTAAAATATTATAGTGTTATTAATTTTTTTCTTTCAATGTTTTGAATTTTCTAATATTAATATTAATATCACCATAATTTTCAAATTAATTTTAAATTAATATTAATATTGAGAGAGGGAGAGAGAATTATATAGTGAATAATAGAATATTGAGATATGATCGACATGATTATCAATGATGAATATTTTTAAATTCATTATAAAAATTAAAATTAAGAATTATTAAATATTCAAAATGAATTTTGATATAAGAATTTTAATTAATTAAAATTA
>JABUQX010029849.1:17500-25000 GCA_015478945.1 Trachelipus rathkii
TTATTATTATTGAATTATAAATATTAAATTATTGTAATTTCATTATATTATTTTTTATTTATTATATATTATTATTATTCACATATAAATATAAATATAAATATCAATATTAAAATATATAAATAATATATAATAATACAAATAAAAATAATAAAATATATATAAAAAAAAATAAAAATTAAAAAAATTAAAAATAAATACATGGAAAAAAAAATCTTAAATAAACACTTTTAAAATTTACCGAAAATGCAATAAAAAATAAAAATTCTCTCTCAATTTTACTTAGTTTGATTTATTATTATCATATTAGATGACAGTAAGAATTAGTTTTAGAAGAGAGCAGAGAGACGAGCAGAGAGAGAGGAAGGAGTAGAGAGAGAGAGAGAGAGAGAGAGACGAGAGAGCGAGAGAGAGAGAAAGAGGAGAGAGAAAGAGAACACAGAGAAGAGAAGAGAAAAGAAGAAGAGAAAGAGAAAGAGAAAGATATACGTAGAAAAAAAGAGACAGACAGGCACGACATAACAAGAGAAGAGAAAAGAGAGAAGGAGAGAACAAAAAACTTACAGGCAGAGAGAGACCAAAGACAGAGAGAGAAACAAAGACAGAGAGAGGGAGAAAATGATTGAAAGGAAAAGAAGATTGAAGAAAGGAGAAAACGTCGCGAGAAAATACGTAGTTTTAATATAAAGGGATAAAATCTTAGACAATAATATTTTATTATGTTTTTCTGTTAGTAAAGAGATATAATAATCATGTCACGAAGAAAGTGAGGATAGAAGGGGAAAAGTTTGTTAGGTCAGGATAATGGAAAGGATTGAAGGAAAATAAGAGAAAGCAAGAATGAGAGAGAGAGAATATATCTATACTATATAATATTATATATAATATATTAGTATATATATATATATATTAATATATATATAATTATATTATATATATTATATATATATATATATAATATATATTATATATGTATAATATATATATATGATATATATTATATATAAAATATAATATTATATATATTATAATATATATTCTATAATATATATATATATATATATATATATATATATTTATATATATATATATATATTAATATATATATATTTATAATATATATATATATATTATATATATATATATATATATAATATATATATATTATTATAATATGTTATGGTATAATCATATATTCATACTAATATATATAATTATATATATATATATATATATATATTATTATATATATCTATAATTATATATATATAATATTATATATTATATATTTTATAACGCGTATATATCATTACAAATATTATATATATATTATATAATTGATATAAATATATATAAAATATTAGTACTATATAATATAATACTTAAATATATATATATATATATTATATATATTGATATATATATAACACTATATATATATATATAATATAATAAATATATATATAATAATATATATATATATATATATGATATATATAATATATATATTATATATAATATATCACTATAATATATATATATACTGTATAATAGTATATAAATATATAAATATAGTGTAATATAAAATATATAATATATATATAAATATATTATAATGTATGTGAATCATAGAGTATATTAATAATCATTCCCATATAATATATATATATCATATATATATATACTATCTATATATATATATATATTATATAATATATATATAAATATCTATACTTATAAAATATTATATCATATATATATATATTATATTATATATATATATATAGATTTATATATAATATATATTTAATATATATATATTATATTAATAATATAAATAATATATATATTATATATATATAATATCATAATAAATATATAATATATACTATATATATATATATAATATTAATAATATATTATATAATTATATAATATATATATATATAATATATTATATATATAATAAATATTATATATATATATAAAATATATATAATATTATAATATATATATATATATAATTATATATAAATATATAATATAATATATAAATACTATATATATATAATATACAAATAATATATAGAGAGAGAGAGAGAGATGTAGTAGAGAGAGAGAAGAGAGCGAAGAGAGAGAGAAGATGTGAGAGAAGAGTAGAGAGAGAAGAGAGAGAGAGAAGAGAGAGAAGGAGAGAGTGAAAATTTCGCTAGAAGAAAAGAGAAAATATATGAAGTAAGTTTTCCATCGTGATGATAAAGCAATATTTTTTATTTGTAAAGTGAGTAATGGGTGGGCGTGAGAGATATTAGTGGATAGCGGGGCTCTTTTTTAGGGGGAGATCTAAAAGGTTTTGGTTGTAAGGTTTTTTTTGAAATAAATAAGTCCAACAAATACGTCCGGTAATTATTTTATAAATAAATAAAACATAACATTTATATATATCGAGTACATATAATAACTATAAAGTGCTCATTGAAGATTGCTTTCAATCCTTTCATATCTTTTTCATCTTCTTTTAAAATAACGTAGTTTTCCATTTTTTTAAACATTGTTTTTCCATTGTGCTCAACTTATTAAACTTTTACCTACTTTCAATGCTTCACTTTTAACATCTTCTTTTTTTTCTTTTTAACAATTCAAGATACAATCTTTAAAAAGAGTTAAAGATTTTGACTTCTCGTAATAAAGAACGAAATAAAAAACCGTTTGTTTTCACTTTTGTTCTTTTTAAGTGTTCTTTTTCTCTGCGCTTTTTGTGTGCTTTTTTTTAAATTATAGTTTCTTTTGAGTTTTTTTTTCCTTTTTTGGACCTTTTAATCTTTTTTGTAGCCTAAGTAAGCAGCTTTGCTTTTTCTTCCGATGATGATAAATGGCGTTTTTGAGTTAAGTTATTATATGAGTATATTATTTACATATATCTTACATTCAGTTTTTTTTTTTTTTATTAAACTTACTTTTTTCAGATAAATTTTTTATTAGATGATTTTTTTTTTGTTTCTAGTTTTTTATTTATTTAATTATTTATATTTATTTTATATTATTAATTATTATATATGAAAATATATAAATAATAATAATTAATATTATTATTATTATTATTATAGATTTAATTTATTTATTATTATTATTATTATTATATTAGATTATTATTATCTATTATATTATTGATTATTATTATTATATTATTATTTATTATTATTCTTATTATTTTTATTTATAATTTATTATTATTATTATTTTTATTATTATTATTATTATTATTATTATTATTATTATTATTATTATTATTATTATTATTATTATTAATTATTATTATTATTAAATTATTATTATTATATTATTATTATTATTATTTATTATATATTATTATTATTATTATTATTATTATTATTAAATTAATGATTTATTATTATGCAATTGTAGAAAATGTTAAATTCTTCATTTTCTTAAATAACTTATTAAACCATTTCAGTATTCAAATATAATATATTATGTCATAATATAAAATATAAATATAAATGATAGAAGCTATGATATGAATATAAATATAAAAGATAACTATAAATATAAATATAATATAATATAAAATATAAATAATAAATATAAATGTAAATAATAAATATTTCGAAATTAAAATATAAATTTAATTAAATATAAATATATAAATATAAATAAATATAAATATAATCTGATTTTAACCTATATATAAAATGAGAAGTAAATTCAAAATAAATTTGAAAAAAAATTAAGCTTTTAAAATTTAATTGATGAAATAAAAATAAAATTCTCCAATTTTTGTGTAATTTAGTTTGCAGGTCATCTTATACAGTAAGACCTTAGCCGTATGAGAAGAGAGAGAGGAGAGTACGAGAGAAGAGAGAAGAGAGAGTGAGAGAGAGAGAAGAGAGAGAGAGAGAGAAAGAGTGAAATAGAGAAATGCTGTACTACCCGGAGAGAGGTGAGAGAGATAGCGAGAGATAGAGATAGAAGAGAGAGGTGAGAGAAGAGAGCGAGAGAGAGAGAGAGAAGAGAGAGAGAGAGAGAAGAGATTTAGGAGCGAATAGGATTTTTTGTATTTAGAAGAAGAAGACATTGAGAGAGAGAGAGAGAGAGATATGAGAAGAAGAGAATTTTGTTAAAGTGAAAGCAACAAGAGAAACATAATATCATAAAGTAGTTTTCACGGGCTAAAGCAAAATATTGTAAGGGAGGTGGTGGGGAGATAAGTGGATAGCGGGGTTTTTGAGGGGGAGATCTTAATGGTATTAAAATATGATTGAAGCGTTTTTTTGAAACTATATACTACAAATCAACAATCCATGTTATAAAAGAATAAACATACATTTATACGTAAAAGGACACATAAAATTTAAAGTGGCCATTGATAGATTGCCTTTCAATTCCTTTTTATACTAATTTTCACCTTCTTTTTTAATACTCTTTATTTTCTACCGAGTTTTTAAAACTTGTTTTCACCATTAGTACTTTTCAGTACTAATTAACTTTATCACCCGTGGCCTTTACCTTTCAACCTTTTCTTTTTTTTTTTTTTTTACTAAAGATTTGACGTTAAGTAACAATCTTTAAGAGAACGATTTTACTATCTCGTAATAAAGATCATAAGAATAATAAACAACACACGTTATTGTATTTCACTTTTGTTCTTTATTTTCAGTAGTTTTTTATATTCATGACAGCTAGTTTTATACTATGTGAGTTTTTTTTTTAAATTAATTAGTTTCCTTTTGAGCTTTTTTTTTTTTCCCTTTTTGTAGCCCTCTAAGTCTTTTGTAAATATATATCATAATATTGGTGCGTGAGTATAGTTATTCAATGTGAGAAGCAATATTTACTATACCTTACATTCAACACAGTCATAAACTTTAATTTTAAAATAATAGATAGAAGTTATTATTTAATTATTATAATTATTATTAATTATTTATTATATTATTATTATTATTATTATTATTATTATTATTATAATATTATTATTATTTATTTAAATTATTATTATTTATTATTATTATTTATTATTATTATTATTATTTATTAATTATTTTATTTTACATTATTATTATTATTATATTAATTATTATTATATTATATCATTATTCTATGAAGATTATAACAAATTATTCTCATATTAAATTCATCAGCTTTGCAAATCTGGTATTGTAATCATTATCAAATTATTATTTTTATTATTAATTTATTATTTATATTATTAATTATTAATTATTATTATTATTATTATTATTATTATATTATTATTAATTATTATTAATTATTCTATATTCCGGTAATTTGAGTAAATTAAATTAATTAAAATACACTTTTTTTAGTTGAATATAATAATTATAAATTATAAATATAAAAAATAAAATAATAAATATAACATTCATAAAAAGAAATATATGAAAATAGTAATACATTCTGTAAATAATGATCTTCATAATTATAAATTTATCTAATTATTTTAAATATTTTAATAAATAAATCAGGGGGGTGAAAGTTCAAATAAAGTGTGAAATAACATTTAAGATTTTAAAATTTTAGATTGATGAAGATCAAAATAAAAATTCCTCACAATTCCTCTCTCCTGTAATTTAGTTTGGCAGGTCATTTATACAGTAAGACTTTAGTTAGACAGAGAGAGACGAGGAGAGAGAGAGAGAAGAAGAGTGAGACGAGAGAGGAGAGAGAGAGAAGAGGAGGAGGAGAGAGAGAGAGAGAGAGAGAGAGAGGAGAGAGAGAGAGAGAGAGTAGAGAGAAAGAGAGAGTAGCAGAAGAGAAGAGAAGAGAGAGAAGAGAGAGAGACAGGAGACCGACAGACAAGACAGAAACAGAAACATCATGAACTTAGTACGCCAATAGAGCAGATCAGAACACAGACAAAAGAACATAGATAAGTATATAGAGAGAGAATAAGAGAGAGATAAGAGAGGACTGACATGAAGAGAGAGTCTGACAGCTCAGAGATTGTTACCAAAGGCTATGATCAGGACAGATTCAGACAGAGGCAGAACGAGCACAGAACTTATTTGAGAGAAAAGAAAAGAAGAAAGAGAGAGCGAGAAAAAGGGAGAGAGACAGAGTAAAGAAAGAAGAGAGAGAGAAAGAAAGAGAAACGAGATAAGATCGAAGACAGACAAGGACTAAAGACAGAGAGTTTATGAAACGATAAGGAGAGAAAGAGGAGGGAACAGGAAGAAAGATTGAGAAAAGAAAAACGTGAGGAAATATAGTTGTACTATAAAGGGAGAAACCAGAGAAATGAGCAAAGGAGAAGATATGTAGTGAACGAGACAATTAGGAAAGGGAAAAGAGGTTTGTAGGTGAGGAGATTGAGAAAAGCAGAACAAAATATGATAAATATATCATTTATAATATATAATATATATAAGTATATATATATATAATATATATCTATATTGTATATACTATATATTTATATATATATAATTAATATATATATAATAATTATATGAGTAAAAAAATTTAAAGAAAATAAAGTTAAAATAAATGTAAGAAAAAAGAGAGAGAGAGAGAAGAGAGAGAGAGAGAGAGAGAGAGGACGAGAAAGAGAGAGAGAAGAGAGAGAGAGAGAGAGAAGGATTGAGAGAAATATGGAAAGAGATAGAGAAGAGAGAGAGAGAGATAAAGAAATACTGGAAGAGAAGTGAAAAATGAGAGAGAGAGAGAGAGAGAGAGAGAGAGAGAGAGAGAGAGGAGACATAAAAATTCGCTAAAGATAAAGAGAAATGAGAGTACTTACGGAGAATACAGGCTAATAATTTTAAGGGGAGGTGGGGGAGAGATAAGTGGAATAGCATGGGGTTTTTGAGGGGGAAAGATCCTAAGGGATTTGATTGAAAGGTTTTTTGAAACATATACTCAAACATACGTCCATGTTATAAAATAATAAAACATACATTTATACGAGACATAAAATTAAAGTGCCATTGAAGATTGCCTTCAATCCTTATACCTTTTCATCTCTTTTTAAAACGTAGTTTTCACAATTATTAAAACATTGTTTTCACCATTGTGCTCAGCTATTAAACTTTTACCAATCTTTTTTCAAAACTTTACTTTTTTTTTTTTTTTTTTTTTTTTTTTTTTTTTTTTTTTTTTTTTTTTTTTTTTTTTTTTTTTTTTTTTTTTTTTTTTTTTTTTTTTTTTCACTTTTCACTGCTTCTAATATAGGATATTGCAATTGCAATTGTTTTCACTTTGTTCTTCTTTAGTTTTTTTCTCTGCATTTTTTTTAAATTAAACTAGTTTTCTTTTGAGTTTTTTTTCTCTCTTTTTTTTTTTTCCGCCTTTTGTAGCCCCTCTAAGTGCTTTGAAATGTACATGAATATAGTGCGTGAGTATAGTTATATGTGAGAACATATTTACATACTTACTATTCAGCCTTTTCATTATCTTTTATTTTTTAAAATAATCTAGTAGAAGTTTTTATATTTATTAATTTATTTTTAATTACTATTA
>JABUQX010029849.1:35000-37500 GCA_015478945.1 Trachelipus rathkii
TTTTTTCTAAAAGAAAACATTAGTGAAAACATGTCTTGTCTGCTCTTACTGTGGACGAAAGATTCTTGTGTTGTGCTATTTTGGGTAGAGTTGATTGATCGATGTTGGTAATATTTTCGCAGGACCAGGTAATGGTTTAGGAAATGAGTTGCGTTCAAAATGGAGCCTATTTATTTTTAACGTATTCCCATGGCTTTCACAGATGAAAACATTCAGTTATTTATTTTTTTCCGTGCTAAAAGCAATATTTGGACGTGCATATCTGTTAGCCCTTACGATGTTTTGAAATAAATTGTGTCTACCAGCTTGTGATCTTAAGAAATGGGTGATTGCTGGGAGGAAAACCGAGGAAACTTACAGACATTCATTCGCCTTCTTTGCCAAGCAGAGTGGGAGGAATTTCCCTCCGCAATCCTAACTTCAGCGGGTCAGAATATGTTTAAGATTTGCTTCAGCCTTCGCAATAATGGAGGATATCCCTCTGTTTGTGAAGGCTAAATACGTAATTTTTTGTCCTTTGAAAATTCAGAAGCACACCACCTCAAGAACTCATATATATATATATTATATGTATACATTGTATGTATATTCTATACACATAAATAAATTATGTATTTTATGTATTAATGTGTGTGTTTAACCTTTGATATATATTATATATATATATATCTATATTATATATATATATATATATATATATATATATATACTATATATATTATATAGTATAGATATATATATATATATATATATATATATATATATAATCCTAATACATAGTATCTATATATATATATATATATATATATATATATATATATATATAAATATATATATAATACTATAATATATATTATATATATATATATATAATATATATATATTTCGCATATGCTACGATATTCACGCATTGGGTAGGAACAAAAGTAGTATTACATTGGGTTAAGAGAGGTAAGAAACGCAAGTCAAATACGGAAACAGAAATCCCATATTTCAAAAGGAAGAAAATTATTGAGTCAAAACTTGTTCGGGTTTCTTTGTTTGCTAAGATTGTTATGAATAAATTCTCAGAAAATATATTATATATATATATTATATATTAATATATATATATATAATTATATTATATATCTATATATATATCTATATATATATTATATATATATATATATAACTATAAATATACCTAAAATATATAATATATTATATATATAAATTATAGTATATATATATATAATACTATATTATTATATATATTATATATATCTATATTTATATAATTATATATATATATATATATATATATATATAACTATATATATATATATATATATATATATATATAATATATATATATCTATATTATATATATAGTATATATATAATATATATATATATAAATATTATATAACTTCCCTTTAACGTGCCTTAATTCCCCTTCTCGAGAGGGGTAACAACGGGGGGTACTACAGGAAATTGAAAACTTTAAGGCCGGGCTATTCCAAACCAGCGCCACCACGGTGTTCCTAGCTGAGTTTTTTAAAAATTACCTTGCCCCCCAGAGGATAAAACTCAGAACGGCTACGAGGAGGATTGGACTAGCCGTCCTACCTCAGCATATATATAAGTATATAATTATTATATTAATTATTATATAAATATATATATAATATATACTATAGTATAATATATAATAGTTATATATATATATATATTATATTAATATATATAATAATATATATATATAATTATATTTATATATTTTCCTTTTTAATAAACACAAAATCAATCAAACTTTTCACTTCGATAAAGCCCGCCTCACATAATATCAACTCTATTATAGCTTATGAATCCTCTTGTCTCAAAGAAATGTATTATTACACAAATACCTCTCTCTTCACATAAATCAATCACCTTCCTACATTCTTTTTTTTCCCCGAATCCCCCAAAGTCTCCTGTTATACATTTCCTTTAAACCAATCACCTATCAACACATTTCAAGTAGCCCCAAGCACATCAATCTGAAGCTAGTACTTACCCCATGCCAAAACATCTTCATATTTCCCAGAAAATTACAACTCTCCTCAAATATCGCCTTTAGATTGGACCATAGTTACACCACCACATACCTTGACATTCTCAATTTTAATATAACCATAGTATTCTAGTATCACACAACCAAAATCCACCTTAAGTTCTGTTTCCACAAGTCACTCAATTAGATTCGCCAAAATCCCTTTTCTTCCCATTTCATTCCTCTCATACTTCTAGTGCAACACGACGACACATTCCACCAGCCGAGACCACTCTCTTTTCTTCACGCTTTCCTTTTCATCTTCTGTTTCAGGTCACAGTAACTTATTAAATTAACCTTTTCTCAAATATATCCATCACTCCTCTCTCCTTTTCTGAATCAACATCATTCTCACAAAAATCCATGAGTACCCAAACGATTCCATTACAATTCGCAAAAAAGACACAAGGTCGCTTACGCAGGCGT
>JABUQX010029850.1:0-5000 GCA_015478945.1 Trachelipus rathkii
TAAGGCCAAGGATGTTTATATTGTCAACAGGAGAGACGAGAGACCGTCGAAAGAGATAGGAAAGTTAGAAGGTGTCTTAGAGAGGGAGATTTTGTAGAAGTTGGGTTTTTAAAGAATTAAATTTCACAAGGTTGCGACGACCCCACCCGGAAATTTTATCCAGATCAGCGAGAAGGAATCGGAAAGATTAAGACGAAAAGAGGCAATTCTAGAAGTAAAAGAAAGGAGCAGAATTGAATGAGTTGAACGCAATGAAGGGTGAGTCATCGCAGCATCATGAGATAGGACTCAGAGCTTATCACTGTGGCAGCACGAGAAGATCATCCTAATAGAAAAGCTAGTAATAAAGTGAGGAAGATACAGCCAGAACCCTGATGACACCACTATTGACAGAAAGGCAAAGATAGAAGTCGCCCGCCATCAACAAACAGCCCATATTGAGCCGATATGAAATGAAGCTCGACATTAGTAACAAACGAAGTACAGGAGGAAATCCCACCAAGGAGGCAGCGAGCTCATGGAGAGCAGTAGACCGCGTCGCCATTACCCTCCGACGGTCCAAAATGCTCTTGCGCATACTTCCTCTGACTCAACGCCCGCCAATCAACGCACAGTCTCCCCTTAATTCCTGAGGTCGAAACCATAAATCCTTTCTAGATCACGGAAAGTAATATCCACCAGTCAGAACCTCAGACGCGCCGAAAGCCCGTACTGGGCGATCGGGACCAGAAGCGGAATGCAGATCTCCCAGATAGTCCTATAGAAATCCGAGAGTTGCAGAAGGTCTCATAGATCCTTACGATAGCAATACGCAGGTTAGAGCTATAGGGCCTGATCAAACGTTTGCAATGATCCCAGCAGCGCGCTTCTTCTTCTTCGCGAATCAGTCGTTGGCCACAAATGCGCGCCTTCCAGCCATCTGAGGGAAGTGCTAGTATTGAGGCATAGAGATACAGTTGAACGAGACAGGACAAGGGCCAGCACGATGATATGCACACTCCTCTTCACAATAACTCCGAGAGGAATGTTATCCGGGCTACTCACCACGCCTTCCTACGTTTCTCACTCAGATCTTCAGAGCCCATGCCACCCGATTCAAAATGTAATCTCGGCACATGGCTAGGACACCTGAGAAGCAGAAGCGAACGGAGGAAGAGGATGCCCCAGACATCGTCCCAGCGGTTCGAGCCTCTTGAAGAAAATGGACGGTCCCCGAAGAGATCTCGCCTTTGTACAAGTTGGAGAATTAGCAACAGAACCATCAAGATCGGAATAAGGAGGAGGCCAAAGGATAAGATCTATAGACAGCTCTGTTGGAATGTTTTTGGCAAGAGGCCAGAAAGATTTATCAGTAGGAGAACCAAGGTTAGCGCACTTTCCTTTGATGAAAGTCCGCTTTGCTCGTCGAAGAGTATCCTGCAACGATTTCTAGCTGAGATGAAAATTAGCGAGAGTGATAGGAGAACGAGAAATTTTTCCCATACCCCGAATACTCTTGTCTCTAGCTTGAAATAGCCAAGAGCATTACGATCGAACCAGTGGATTATGGGAGAGAAAGATTAGTCGAAGAAAGGAATGAACCTGCTCATACCCATCAACGATTACAGTTCCCACCTTGTCGGCAGAAGCCGAAGAGTCACCAGAGGAAAAGCAGTACATTCCAATTATCGTTAGCGTAAGAAGCACGCTAAAGCCGCCAATCGGCCCGATCAAAGTGCCAGAAAGAACGCACATATACATATATATAATAATATATATATATATACTATATATATTATTATATATATATATATTATATATATATATATATATATATATCGCAAATCGCATTTATATTCACTTAAATATTTATTCTATTATATATATATATATATATATATATATATATATATATATATATATATATATATATATTATATATTAATATATATATAATATATATAGTATATCCCCCAGAAAAGACACATGCATGTAACTAAAAAACTATAACAGAGTACTAGATGGAAATAAAATATCATTTATCTAAATCAGGAGACATTTTTACCCATGAAATAAAAAAAAAAAAAAAAAAAACGCTTTTTAAAAATTTAAAATTGTTAAAAATGTTGGAAAACTTGTATAATAATTACCGTTTTTTGAGAATACGAAGGAGCTCGAGTACTCCGAGGGAGCGCGCAAAGGTGCCAAATGTTGAATTTTTTCTTTTTTAACTAAAGGATACCCCACGGGTAAACAACAAAGATGGACAGAGTCCGGGGTTTCCTCGGCCTACGGGGGACTCGTCCTCCTCTGTCCCTCAGTCGCTGAACCCCCTAAAAAGGAAATAAAAAGAAAAAAAACATTTTCTCCAGAGCAAATAAAACAAAACATATTGGTAACTCTTGCTCTCGTATGTACCGCAGGGAATGAAAGGTTGATCAGAGCGAGGCTTGCAAGACCTAAGAATTCATACTAATATTTTAGTGTTATTAATAAATCTTAATGGAAATAATTTTTTTTTAAGTTTCATCGATAAAATTACTTGCTGAAATCAAAAATGTTATTTATTTTCCTGTAACTGTTATAGTTTTAAAGTTACATGCATGTGGTATTCTGGTATATATATATATATATATAATATATATATATATATATATATATATATATATAATATATATATATATATATATATATATATATAATATATATATATATATAGTATAAGAATCGATAAAGTATCCGATCTCCCGTTCCGTGTGGCCGTTAAGATCTGCATATATACATATATATATTATATATATTATATATATATTATATATATATATATATATATATAATATATATATATATATATATATATATATATATATAATATATATATATCAAAGCAATCAAACGCTAAGTTTAGTAAGTATCAAGTTAGGAGGCCTTAGTTAATAATACACTGCAAATATATCAAAGTTCTTAATAAATTTTCACATAATAAAATAGTCTTCTGGATGTTTAGAGCGTTAGCTTTCGATCCTTACTGAATTACTAACATGACAATCTTTATTTAAATATTTCATTTAGTCTTCAATTCACAGCGTCTGAAAGAGGATCCAGTAATTCAGTAAGGATCGAAAGCTAACGCTCTAAACATCCAGAAGACTATTTTATTATGTGAAAATTTATTAAGAAAACTTTGTTATATTTGCAGTTTATTATTAATTCAGGCCTCCTAACATTATATATAATATATATATATATATTATATATATTATATATATATATATAATATTATATATATTATATTAATATATATATATATACTAATATATATATATATATAATATTAGAGAAGAGAGAGAGAGAAGAAGAGGCTTTAAATTTAATATATGAAGCAGACGTATGTACAGAAGAAAAAGTGATAGAAATGGAAAAAGGATCTTCAATCTTCAGGTCTTCCAACTTTCAAGTTTTCAACTCCAAGAGGTTGAAGACTGAAGTTGTGCTAGAAAGCGTTGATGTTGGATCTTGAGGAACTGGGGTGTTTTTGACTTTTTGTGGACGAGTGAATAAATTAAATAAGAAAATCGCGTTTCACTAGAAAATTAAACAATAATCATAAAAATCACCTTTTTTTTCATTAAAAATGAAAATAACTATTAAGTATTAATGAAGCTAGGAATCTTCAAAATGATTTCTTATTTAAGTACAAAATAAATATTGATTCTAACAACGAAATTAATTTAAATTGGACGGTAGACAACTGATACTTGGACGACTCTTGAAGTCTGGATCTTAAGAAAATCTATTAAATTATTTATAATAAAATGAAATATATAAAAATTTGGATTTATCGATTATCGCCTTATCAATAAAAAAGCTGTACGTGCACCCGCAAATACTAACTTTTAGTAATAGCTATTATAAAATCGTTAATTTAGCTAATTACATATTTAAGCAAAACAATCGTAATCGCCTGTAGATGATTAAACTAGTCGGTACTCGGAATGTTTAGTGTTTACTGTAAACCAGCTCACAGGAGTCCTGTTCCGGTATTAGATTTCTGCAATGATTATCTTCGTCCACACTGACACTGAACACACTCCACAGAGCTACACGTAAATCAGGATCAGGCTGGTCTCGAGTGGACTGCAAAGTCTTTAACAGTCTCAGAATAAATAATAAATTATAAAATATTTCATGGAAAAAGGAAAATAAAACTATGATAGCTATTTTAATTCCTTTCCTTTTACTCAATTAATTTAAGTTGTACCCCTATACACTATACAACCTATAATAATAATATAACATAATGTAATATAATATAATATAATATATATATATATATATATATATATATATATATATATATATATATATATATATATATATATATATATATATATATATATATATATATATATTATATATATATATTTTATATATATATAAAATATATATATAATATATATATATATATATATAATAAAAAAACAAATTATTATTATTTTTTTTTGGCGTACCCCGAAGTATCACTTTACGTACCCCTTTAGGTACGCGTACCCCACTTTGGAGACCGCTGATCTAATGCACCTAAAAGGACTAACTGATTGATATGCTAGGATCCTAGGAAGTCAATCTATTCCTTTCATTTGAGCAAACTGTTTAATAATGAAACTGTTCGTTCTGATGAGACTGAAGTCGCATTTACAGTAAGATATTTCATTGCTAACATAAACATAGCAGGGAAAGCATTTTTACTATCATTCCAAAATTTTATTGGGTCGCAATATCCACTTGATCACTGAATAACTGAATAGTGATTAGTGAATACTCAGAAGACAATTTGACTATGTGGTATGTGCCATGTCGATCCCCCCCCCCCTCTCCCTATTTTTGGTTCCCGAAAAGACGAAAAATCAAAAATCTAAAACTCCAATTTTCAGGTTTATTTTATACACGACATTGGGGGACGAACGAAGAACGAAATATGGGGGGGAAAGAGAGTTTCATCACTTCAGGGTGTCGGGAGA
>JABUQX010029850.1:10000-15000 GCA_015478945.1 Trachelipus rathkii
AACCATAGACACTTACATCCACACCTAACACACAGATAACTACACTTCACACTCACACACCTCGATATTTTGGATGCCTAACTTTGATGCCTTCAAACTTTGATACCTCAACTTTTATGCCGCCCAGCATAAATTGCCTCAGCATTGATGCCTCAACTTTTGAAGGTTCATCTTTGATGACTTATCTTTGATGACGTCATCTTTGACACCACATATTATTGAATTGATTCATCCATCTTTGATGACTCATCTTTGATGGCTCATCTCTACCATCCATTAAAGAACAGAGTTAATATTAATGTCTTCCCCTAGTTTCATGACAGCTACCCACCAGGGCGCGCATGCGCCCTCCGCGTGAAAGACCCAGAACCCGCACCGTCAGGTGCCGAAAAACCCCGCGCCCCGCCCCCGCGTGCGCCCGCAGGCGCAATATTTCCGCATACCCGCCCCGCCGCGTGCGCCCGCATGCGCAAATATTTCCGCGTACCCGCCCGCCGCGTGCGCCGCAGGTATTTAATTTGCCCGCAGGCGCAATATCCCCGCACGAATGAAAAATATATTTACTATAGTCATTCATTTTTTTATTTCATACTTAAACATTTTTATTAAAAACATTTTCGCGAACCTAAAACTGTAACTCATTACATACCTATTATTTAAAACATATATTTATTAACATTTATTTTTACTTATACTTTTTTTTCTTTTTACATACAATTTTTAAAAATTTTAAGAGTGTCTGATATATAATCATATTTATTTTACTACAATTGTACGAAATTTTACTAAAAACATATACTTTACATACCTTAAAGCAGTAAAGCAGTAAAACAAAAGAGGTGTTATTACCTAACACCTAGGGGATTAGTATGCTTTTGTTTTACTGCTTTACTGCTTTAACTCTCTGCTTTACTGCTTTAACTCTCTGCTTTACTGCTTTAACATTCTGCTTTACTGCTTTAACTCTCTGCTTTACTGCTTTAACTTCTTCTGCATTTAACTGCTGTTAACTTTCTGCTTTACTGGCTTTAACGTTTCTGCTTTACTGCTTTAACTTTCTGCTTTACTGCTTTAAGGTATGTAATGTATGTGAGTTAAAGCAGTAAAGCAGTAAAACAAAAGAGGTGTTATTACCTAACACCTAGGGGATTAGTATGCTTTTGTTTTACTGCTTTACTGCTTTAACTCTCTGCTTTACTGCTTTAACTTTCTGCTTTACTGCTTTAACTTTCTGCTTTACTGCTTTAACTTTCTGCTTTACTGCTTTAACTTTCTGCTTTACTGTTTTAACTCATATATTTATTAACATTATGTTTTCTTTTATTTTGTTTTAATACTTTTTATTTTTATTCTTTTTATTCTTTTTATTTATTTTTATTATTTTACTTTTATTATTATTTTATTTTGTTTTAATACTTTTTATTTTTATTCTTTTTATTCTTTTTATTTTATTTTTATTATTTTACTTTTATTATTATTTTATTTGTTTTAATACTTTTTATTTTTATTCTTTTTATCTTTTTGATATTAGATTTTTATTATTTTATTCGTATATTTTATTTTGTTAGAAAATCTATTATTTTTTTTCTTTTTTAATTCTTTTTATTTTTTTTTTTTATTTTACTTTTATTATTATTTTATTTTTATTATTTTTATTATTATACTTAGTGTTATTTACTTCATGCCTATTGTTATTATTATTTAGAACACACACACACACATACACACACACACACACACACACACAACACATACACTTACCTTAATACACAACACTCACTATTAGACACTTAATACACACATGCACTAATGCCACTTACTATTTACCCATAGACACTTACATTTACACTTATACACACCACAGATTTACTTACACAGATTTCTTACACTCACAATCCGATTTACTTACGGCTCACACACAAGATTTTTACTTAGCACACACACACACACACAACACAACACACACACACACAGATTTACTTTCACACACACACAGATTTACTTAAA
Source organism: Trachelipus rathkii (assembly GCA_015478945.1). Taxonomy (NCBI): domain Eukaryota; kingdom Metazoa; phylum Arthropoda; class Malacostraca; order Isopoda; family Trachelipodidae; genus Trachelipus; species Trachelipus rathkii. Next base: position 12,008 of record JABUQX010029850.1, read on the forward strand.
CACACACACACACATCTTTACACTCCACACACAGATTTACTTACACACACACACAGATTTACTTACACACACAGATTTACTTACACACACACACAGATTTACTTACACACACAGATTTACTTACACACACACACACACACACGCACACTCACTTACACATCCACACACACACACGCACACACCATACACTCACTTACACACCCACACGACACGCACATTCACATACACATATAACGTATATTTATTAAACACATTTTATGTTTTAAATTAAACACGTACATTTATATTACTCATTCAAATATAACTAAAATTATTTCAAAGTTTCTTAAAACTTCTATAATAAATCAATCATTATCTTTGAACAAAGAATTTATTATTAACTGTTAATACTTTTTGTTTATAAATTTTATAACTAACAAGTTTTAAAATAACTTTTAGTAAAATTTTATGAAATTTTATTAAAAACATATATTTTACGTACCTTAAAGCAATAAATCAGAAAATCAGTAAAGTCAGCCCCTAGCACCCCTCTACACCAAGCTATGCCACGTTTTGTTCTTTTGACTTACTGCTTTACATCATCTTTAGCGATGTAATAAGTATAAAAATAACAAAATAAGTTCTTCTCTGCTAACATAACATGTATTTTATTAAAATCATTCTAAGTTTTTATTTAAAATAACAATTATTCACTTACATTTATAATTATTCGCTCGATGTTAACTAAAAATATTTCAAAGTTTTTTAAATAATTTGGATTTTCTTTATTATTATCTATGTACATTGACAATCCAACACGAGAAAACACAACAACCCGCACTCCTTACAGATACGAAACTGACCTCTCTCTGTAAAATGGGTTGAAATAACTACTTTAGCCCTAAATTTAGGATAATCCGTTTTGTACCCCGGGGCGATTTAGGCCTAATACCAGGTCAAAATATATTTCAAACTGACCTTTTTCTGTAAAATGTGGTGCAATAACTACGTTAGGCCTAAATCGCCCCGGGGTACAAAACGGATTATCCTAAATTTAGGGCTAAAGTACCTTTTTGTACCCTTTTACAGAGAGAGGTCAGTTTCGTATCTGTAACGAGTGCGGGTTGTTGTGTTTTCTCGTGTTGGATTGTCAATGTACATAGATAATAATAAAGAAAATCCAAATTATTTAAAAAACTTTGAAATATTTTTAGTTAACATCGAGCGAATAATATAAATGTAAGTGAATAATTGTTATTTTTAAATAAAAACTTAGAATGATTTTAATAAAATACATGTTATGTTAGCAGAGAAGAACTTATTTTGTTATTTTTATACTTATTACATCGCTAAAGATGATGTAAAGCAGTAAGTCAATAGAACAAAACGTGGCATAGCTTGGTGTAGAGGGGTGCTAGGGGCTGACCTTACTGATTTTCTGATTTATTGCTTTAAGGTACGTAAAATATATGTTTTTAATAAAATTTCATAAAATTTTACTAAAAGTTATTTTAAAACTTGTTAGTTATAAAATTTATAAACAAAAAGTATTAACAGTTAATAATAAATTCTTTGTTCAAAGATAATGATTGATTTATTATAGAAGTTTTAAGAAACTTTGAAATAATTTTAGTTATATTTGAATGAGTAATATAAATGTACGTGTTTAATTAAAACATAAAATGTTTTAATAAATTATACGTTATATGTGTAAGTGAATGTGCGTGTGTGGGTGTGTAAGTGAGTGTGCGTGTGTGTGTGTGTGTGGGTGTGTAAGTGAGTGTGCGTGTGTGTGTGTGTGTGTGTGTAAGTAAATCTGTGTGTGACTGTAAGTAAATCTGTGTGTGTAAGTAAATCTGTGTGTGTGTAAGTAAATCTGTATGTGTGTATAAGTAAATCTGTGTGTGAGTGTAAGTAAATCTGTGTGTGTAAGTAAATCTGTGTGTGTGTAAGTAAATCTGTGTGTGTGTGTGTGTGTGTGTGTGTGTGTGTGTGTGTGTAAGTAAATCTGTGTGTGAGCGTAAGTAAATCGGTGTGAGTGTAAGTAAATCTGTGTAAGTAAATCTGTGTGTGTGTATAAGTGTAAATGTAAGTGTCTATGGGTAAATGTAAGTGGCATAGTGAATGTGGTGTAAATAAGTGTCATAATCGTGAATGTGTGTAAGTGTAAGTCGTGTGTGTTTTGGTGTGTGTGTGGTGTGTATGTGTGTGTGTGTGTTCTAAATTAATAATAACAATAGGCATGAAGTAAATAACACTAAGTAAAATAAAAAAAAAATAAAAAATAAAATAATAATAAAAGTAAAATAATAAAAATAAAATAAAAAGAATAAAAAGAATAAAAATAAAAAGTATTAAAACAAAATAAAATAATAATAAAAGTAAAATAATAAAAATAAAATAAAAAAAAATAAAAAGAATAAAAATAAAAAAAAAATAAAAAAAAAAAAAATAAAATAAAAGTAAAATAATAAAAATAAAATAAAAAGAATAAAAAGAATAAAAATAAAAAGTATTAAAACAAAATAAAATAATAATAAAAGTAAAATAATAAAATAAAATAAAAAGAATTAAAACAGAATAAAATAAAAAGTATAAAAAAAAATAAAAGAAAACATAATGTTTAATAAATATATGAGTTAAAGCAGTAAAGCAGAAAAGTAAAAGGTGTTTAAAGCAGATAACGTTTAAAGCAGTAAAGCAGAGAGTTAAAGCAGCTAAAGCAGATAGTTAAGCAGTAAAGGCAGAGAGTTAAAGCAAAGTAAAGCAGTAAAAACACCAAAGCATCTCTAATCCCCCCTAGGTGGTTAGGTAATACACCTCTTTGTTTACTGCTTTACTGCTTTAAGGTATGTAATGTATGTGAGTTAAAGCAGTAAAGCAGAAAGTTAAAGCAGTAAAGCAGAAAGTTAAAGCAGTAAAGCAGAGAGTTAAAGCAGTAAAGCCGAAAGTTAAAGCAGTAAAGCAGAGAGTTACAGCAGTAAAGCAGAATGTTAAAGCAGTGAAAAGCAGAG
>JABUQX010029851.1:0-25000 GCA_015478945.1 Trachelipus rathkii
GAAACTAGTAGAGAGCACTCAAATGGATGAATTCTCATACAGATCGATAAAAAATGATGTTATCTAGCCAGTCAATAAAGTATTCTTTAGCTAGTCTACTGAGATCACGTTTGACGACTGTATTAAATTTATGGTTTTCAAATGAGGAATGCGTTATTACTATGTTTATTATATACATTTCAATTAAAGTTTTTTTACCTATCAGAAAAATATAAAAAATCGAGAAGATGAATACCAAACTGTACTATATTTGAATAGAGAAGTATAATGTGTTTAGGAAATTAAGAATAATATATTTAAATTAGTCCCGAAATTGAGGTACGATACAAAACAGCAAATGAGGCCTTCTTAGATAAAGTAGAAATGAAAATTAAGTATAAAAATCCCCAAGACTTAGACAGCTAATGATATGAAAAGCATCATATGGTATTCACAACTCCATACTAATAACGGTTATCAAGTATAGAACTTCAGACTTTGATGATAATATAATATATAATATAACGATGTGAAGATTATGTAACAGACGAAACATAACAATTGTTAAAGACTGTAGATAAATGCAGAAAAACTAAGAGAATATCACTTACAGCGATGTCATCACAAATTGCCAAAATAATCATATAATATGGCAAACACAACAGATAGAGCAAGAGAACACAGATACAATGAAAAATGCAAAAGGCAGGTTTAAATGAAATAATAGGTAATTTTATACCATAGTATATAGTAACAAGTCAGTATAAAGACCTAGTTTATTTCATATAAATATAGGTGGTACTTATAGTAGGTAACCGTAAATAGCATCACGACTTATTCTCAGACTACTTATCCCGTCTAACACCAATAATTATATAATAAAAATTCTTAATTCATACTTGGTGTTTAAGATATATATATCACTACCTCCTATTGATTTTATATCACTTGATTGTATCACTGTCTTTAAATATAGGTATGTATGTAATGAAATAATTATGTAAATTATAAAGGATAATTATATTATAGCAGTTAACAATACAATATATATGAATTTAAATAGTATAGTACCCAGTTAACACTAATCAATGAAGTAACAATTATAAATATATTAGAAGTTAAAGCAGTATAAACAAGAACACCTGAGTTAAAGCCAGGTAAAGCAGTTAAAACAATAGCATACAAATCCCCATCCCTAAGGTTAGGTACACCGTCTAATTGATTACTGATTTACGTGCTGTTTCAGGTATGTATAGAATGTTCTAAATATGTGCGTTAAAGCAAGAAAAAATATAGTAAAACCAGTAAAACATGAGTTAAAGCAGTAAAACATGACGTGGACCGAGTTAAAGCAGTACAAACAAAAGCATACTAATGCCCCTCTTGGGTTTAGGTAACACCTCTATTGATTACTGAATTTACTGCTTTTAAGGTATGTATTTAATGTTTTTAAATAAAATTTTTCGTGCAGTTGTAAGTTACAATAAAATATTTATATATCAGCACTCTGGTTTTTTCTTCTTACATACAATTGTTTTAAAAATTTATAATTAAAAAGTATTAAGTAAAAGTATTCAGTAAAAAATAATGTTAATAACTATATTGTGTTTAAAATAATAGGTCTGTAATGAGTTAAAACAGTTTTAGATTCGCGAAAATGTTTTTAATAAAAAATGTTTAATGTATGAAATAAAAATGAATGACCAACTGAAAAATTGAGTCTTGCAGTGTGGAGTGTAAGTGTAAGTGCTACCTGTGCGTGTGAGTTAAGTGTATATTTGGGCTATGTAATGTCTATGGCGATGTACAGTGCTATAAGTGTTATAAAAATATAACATCTATAGTATAGGAAAGCATTCTATAGTCAAAGATAATTGTAAATGTACATACCATTCCCGTTCCTCATACCTATTACCTAATTAAGGGTAGACTACATACCCATATAAGGGCTATTCGGGGCTCAGGAGAGGCTAGAAAAATGCTTGAAAAAAAGTGGCACTCAGTTTGCACTTGGTGGGCCTTTTTATGGTTTTAAAATATTTAATAACACATTAGGCACTTAGATTGGCACTTCACTTTTGGCACTTCTAATGGCACTGTTTTCATTTGAGCACTAAAAATAATAAGGACATCTACATTTTTTGTGTCTATATAAAGAAAATAATGATACACTTGGAACTACCGTTAGTGGTTATAGTTACCTTTGTCACTTTTTACATACTAATACCTCATATGAAACACTAAATAGACTACTAATTCTACTTATAGATATACATCTTTACGGTGATATGAGGAACCGTTGTATAGATTGTATCAGGTAAGTTCTATGAGTGAATATTATATTGTACATAAAAAAAGTAGGAAGAGAATGTAAGTAATCCCATAGAAAAAATTTTTCCAGTGTAACTTTGCTGTGTGATGAGTGTGTGGTGCGTGTGTGCGTGGTGTTGTGTGTGTGGTGTGCGCGGGAGGAAAATAAGTTAGGCTAGATATCCTACAGGTCAGGTACTCGTACATGACCTCATGTTAGCATAGAATTACCCTACAAGGGATAGGCCATCAGTTACCGGTGGATGAGCTCACGGCGGGTGGAGCTAGGTGCATTGTGGGCTGAGTGTAGGCTATGTTAGGTGCACGCTAGGTGTAGGTTGAGGTATAGACAGAGGCATGTAGTTTTTGAATTCCGTATAGCTTAGGCTAGGTAGGTTAGAAGTAAAGGTTAATGGTTTCGGTAGGTTTATGAGAAAACAATGTAATAGGTTTTATAATTTATGGAATTATTGTGTTAGTTTAGCGGTGCAAGGTCAGAGCTATAATAGAAAGGTACTCGGCAAAGTTCAAAGGCCGAAATACCTTTATTTGGTTAAGCACCATCGGTTAATATCCTTAGTGAATAGAAATATATATAGTATATACTTAATCTTAAAAAATTTTAGTAATGTTGAGATAAATAATAACTGGATATAAAATAGCTATAACCTATATATATATATATAATATAATATATATATATATATATATAAGATATATATAATAATAAGTATATATATTATAATAATATATAGTATGTTTATAAATTATAATGTAAGAAAATCATACGCATATAACTATAAAATATATATATAGAGTATATATAAGCATTATTTGACTTTGTAATACCTAGTTGGTTATATCCCACAATATATATATATATTATTATATATAATATATATCTCATTATATATATAAATATATATATAAATATATATATATAACGTCCACCCGTGCCTCTTACTTTGGTGCTTGCTAGTTGGAGCGCCACGTGTAACCTCTCGTCTCTCCTCGTTCTCTCTCTTTCTCTATCTTCGTAGAGAGCGTATGGGTTTCTCTCCTCATATATAATATATATATATATATATATATATCATATATATATATATATATCTATTATACTATATATATAATATATATATTATATAGATATATATATATATAATCTTATAATAATATAAGAATATATTAAATTATATTATTATTATTATTACTATATTATTTTATTATTATTATTATATTATTATTATTATTATTAATTATTATTATTATTATTATTATTAGGCTTTCCATACGGCCCCGCTAAATTGACCTGATCTCAAATTTCTCAAATACCAGAATCGCACATTTAGTCTGTGGACCTAAAGCTCTTAATTTTGCACGAGTGGTGGTTATTCGTATCTCTATTCGTGCTATATATTTTGAATTTATGACCCGATGAGAACTCGAACATATATATATAATATAATTATATTATATATATATATAATATATATATATATATATATATATATATAATATAATATATATATATATATATATTATGTATAGTTTTAAAAAATTACGAAATGTTCGTAATCCGAAAATATAATAATTGCTGCGGTATAATAACATAGAACATGCATCTTAAGTCTTCTTGTCTTTCTACTATAGCGTTCTTTGTGCGTGGTTCTTGGCTTACGTAATGGCAGCCGCAAAAAAGAAAAAAAATGCAAGTCCTCTAGCAGATCAAGAGCGATGAAATTTGATGTTTTATGAAAAACAGCGAGAACGATTCAAGCGAGGAGACGAATATTGACGGATGAACTGTAAATACAGCGACTCTTCCATTGACCATGATGAGATTTGCGATTTCATCCCGAGGTGAGCACAACAGCGACACGATTGAAAAATTAAATTAGACAAGACGCAACGCTTTATAGAAAAAATGCGAAAGCAAGAGTGTCAAAAAATGGTATATTAAAATGACCAATTAAAAACAAAAAATTAATTAAAAAAAAACTATTAATAACACTATAGAAAAAAAAAAAAAAAAAAAAAACAAAAAAAAAAAAAAAAAAAATATAAAAAATATTAAGAATAAAATAAATTAAAATCTAAGAGAAAAATTCACAACAAATAAAAATACTAAAAAGAAGTAAAATAAAGATATATAAAAAAAAAAATAAAACTAAAAAATAAAAAAACACCCCATGAAGGTAGCTAGTAAAAATTTGGCGAAAAACCCCAAAAATCGGTTACAAAGGTCCAAAGAGATTAAAAAGAAGCCTTTGTTTTGGTTATTCATATAATGACCAACGTTCAAAAAGGGTAGATCGTATCTAAAGTGTCCAAGGCCAAAAAGTGGGCGGAGTCTTAAACGAATTGTGAAAATCCGGAATTTTTATGTACCTTACTCTTATGATATTATAAAGTAAAGGACAAAAAGAAGCTATATTCCAAACCAAGGCACCATCAATATAACTCCGAAAGTCACTCACGGGACGACGAACACAACAAGTGTGCTCGGCAAGAGCGCCGATGACCACAGCTGGACTACATGATGACAAAATAGCGTCTAGATGAGCGATAACAGTATAGCCATCAGAGGGTTGCCATTAATGAGGCCATAATGAGCAAAAATGTCGCACGCGTTCCAGCAGATAATTTGATAGTTTGTTACGACGGCGTTTTTTCATAAATAAGAGAAGAGTACAGAGGTAAACTTAAAGAGAGCCTCGATTAGATAAATATCACCAGCAATGTGACCAAGCACACACAGATGATAAGCAAGCTTAAAGTTGAGAAAACAATTCTATGAGCTTTACATATTTCGTAACTATAGAGCGAAGAATAAATTGCACTGCAGCCACCACTACACAAAACATGTGAGTGAGAATCTATTTGTATTGACACTATAAGATGTGATATTATACTATTATCTAATTCGGTGTTGCTAATGTATCCATAATATGCACTGTGATATGTGATAGTCATGATAAATAGAGTAATATAACATTAATTAACTAATGCAATAACTATACCCAACACTTCATTACTCTCCTATAACTATTTCATAGTACAAACTATTTCATATGAGACGCGGTATAGTATATATATATAGCCTATCATAATATCATATAACTTTTCGCTCGAATATATGATATATATAACCAGAGTATCCTATTGAATATGGTAGCCATAATGAATAGTAGGAAATTAATAGCTTGTATATATTATAATATATATAATATAAATATAATATTTTAAATCTTTCAATTTTTTAATCTTACATTTACTATTAAGAAAGCAAATTCAAAATCCTGCAACTATAATTTATTTTCATAATAATATAATTATATAATATATATAAATTCATTTATAATAATTTTATTTATTTGTAAATCTTATTTAATAATTATAATATTTATATTTTATAAATAATTAGTTATTATTTAATAATATTAATTAATTAGTAGATAATAATAAAATAAATTTAATAAATATGTATGTGATTGTTAGTGTTTTTATTAGTATGTTAATTTATATATAATTATCAAAATATATATATATATCTGTTTTTTATATATATTTTTAATTTAACTAATATTATATTTATATATACTTAAAAGCCTAACCCATAGTATATAAGCTACAGTGGCGTAGCACTCGCCCAAGACAAGCTGAGGGTCCCATGTTCGCCCACAACTGGTCGGCGTGGAGCAATGTGAGCTATTCCTCCTTGGCTTGGCTCCGTCCTGCTCGGACGTAATTTGAGTACCCCACCCCCATCGTGGCCTAGATTTAGCCGCCGTTTGTGGACCTGCGGCGCCGTAAGAGATATTAGAGTCGAGTGTGATAGTTTATCGTTCTGAATAAAAAATATATTATATAATATATATATATATTAATATATATATATATATATATATATTATATATAAATAATAATATTTTCATTAATATATATATATTAAATATATTATATATATATATATTAACTAATATATATACCGTAATAATATAATTAATATTATATATATATATATATATTAATTTTATATATAGATATATTTATAATATTAATATAATATATTATAATATAATAAATATATTAATTAATATATATATATATAATATAAATATATATTAATATATATTATATAATATCTTAATAATATATATATATAATATAATATATATTAATAAATATAGTAAATATATATTTTATAATTATTTTATAATTAATATATAAATATATATATATTTAATAAATATATATATATATATATTAAATATAATTATATTTATTATATTAATACTATATAGAATATTATATATAAGATATATATTATATTAATTAAATCAATATATATATAATAATATATATATTAAATATATATAATAATATATTTAATATATATATCATATATATAATATATATATAATATATATTAATAATATATTATATATTTAATTGCCTCGTATATATATTATAGTCCTATATATATATATAAATATACTAAATAATAATAATGAGAAATATATTTATTGAGTGAGTAACAACTATATATTTATCCGTATAAGTTTATATTTAAATAACTTATTAGCTTAAATTTGAAATAAATAACATAATTAATATTAAATAAATTAATATTATCATACTCACACGGCAATATCCATAGACTCACATACGGACGCCCCATATACCATTGTGAGAAATATAAACTTTATTTGGACTTACTCATATTAGTCATATATATAAATGATTTTCTGATGAGAATAACTAGTGTGATGGTAAAGTTAAGAATGTGATTACTTTGACTAACAATATATCGCGGTCTTACAATAGAGAATGAATTAAATTAAGTTTTGTCTAATAAACTGGATATCATATTATTTTCAGTATAGTTAAAAATATTAAGCCCGATTATCGTTATAACTGAATGGTAAATTTTTTATTCACAAACTATAAAGAGATACAGTTTGCCAAAGTGTTTTCCTTTTATATTCTTGCTTATTTGATATATTTATGGGATCGAAAATATATTAAAAAATGATTTTTTTGATTTTAAAAATATATGCGATATGAAAAATAAATAGTTATTAGTTTAACCCGCTTACCGATTGATACAAAAATAATTCGCTCCTTTGGGGTTGTTTACAAAACAATATAAATCTTATCATTCGACATGAAAATTTAACTTTATCTATCGTCGAAGTTTAAGAGCAGAGCGTTAAAAAAGTTAAAAGTAAAAAACAAAAAAAAGAACAAGAACAACAATGTGTAAATAACCTCTAACTCATTTTTAGACCCTCTTTTGTGTGTAATTGTGAAGAAAATACTGAAACGTAGAAATTTTTTAATGAACATCTAATGGTTCGTTATTATTTTCGGCATAACTGAAAGATTTCATAAAATAGAAAAACTCTAATGGTAAATAAAGATCTACTTTATAAAATTTTTGTTAATCTACTTGTTAAGATTCAAATCTAATTACAACACTTTCAAAGGAGTTGACCTAAGTATAAAAAAAAAAACCGTCAAGTCTTGGATAGTATTATATTCTCTTCGATTTCAATAAAGACACAAAAAATAATAAGTATATTTCAAATTTCGCATTGTAAAAAACTGAAACTTTGATTTGAGTACATCAATGGTCGTGTAAATCAAGATAAAATATTTTTTTTTTTTATATTTTTTTTTTTGTTTTGGCACTTGAGATCCACGTTCCCACATTGAGTGAGCAAACTACTAAAAACTAAATAGACTAATACATATGTCTATTCATATCATATTTCATCTCAATGTAAATAATCTAAGAAGATCTAGAATATATGAACAAATCTAACATATTCAATAAATATATATAAAATAATTATATATATATAAATTAAATTAAATAATACAAATATATATTATTATGTAGAATAAACAATAATAGTCCTTTCTTTCACATGAATAGACATATGTTCAATTATATCTGAGAGTAAGTCATTTTCTTAACAAGAAAATGACAAATATGTTATATATATATATCAATCCAAATGCTAAATATATATATACTGTTATATTTATCTCATCTATATATGAATCTACCTTACTATTTAGTATATACTAATAACTATACTATTATTGCTATCTATAATATGTAATAATCGTGAATCAAGCAAAGAATATCATACAATAATTAGTATAACTTGAACATAATATTATATAATAAATTATAATAATAAGTTTGTAAGCATAAACGTATTAAGGCGTTTTTTTTAATGCTTTATTAATTATATATGCAATTAAATATAATTACAATTATATATATACGCTATTAATATATAGAAACAATATATTATATATATAGATTAGTATTATTATATATATACGTATAATATATAATATATATAAGGTAATAGCATGAAGATTTGGGTATCGACGAGGTCTCAGCTTCCACAAGGCCTTGGACTCTATAAAGGTTCCGATCATAAAATGAATCAACGGCAGCAGTAGTATTGGTATCTTAATATGTGAGAATGACTAGCCCGAAATGGCTGCTCTCCAGAAACGATCAAACTTTGAGAATTACAAAACCTAGTTCATAGAGTCTGCGCGCGGGTTTTGTCTTATTTTGTTTCTTGGTGTTGAGTCTAATGTTGTTGGAGTCACTATTAAGTTGATTGGCTCTGTTTTTCTTCTAGTTATTTGTTTGGTTGTTTGTTTGTTTGATTAAATTTTATTTATGGTATTTACAGGTAATTTATATTATTATGATTATTATAAATTCCTAACTTTATCGATCGTAGATAAATTGTCTACTGTTATATCCTTTATTACATATTAAATGGATGTGGTTCATAAATTCAATCGGAGATGTGGTTGTGCTATGTCAGACGCCAAGATAAATTAAGCCAATGACTTATTTCTGCGACTGGTCAGGTCACCCTTGAGGGTCATATTAGCAGGTTCGCAAAGGAATGTGTTATATAATATCACGTACTTACGACTCCCGCACTCCGAAACCCGGCTTCCGACTTATTACTATTAACTCGGCCTTCCACGTTCGCCGTTAGGCTACGGTTCAGCTCGATATGAAGGAGACTTAGAGATATGTTGCTTCAACAACTTGGTATATATGTCATTGTGGGTGATAAAATCTGTACCACGCGCGAGTTTTGGTGACGTAAAGGTCACCCCTACGACGGGGGGGTGAGGTTGTACTTGGTTTTTTTCCTTTTTTCCCCAAAACCCCGCCCGATAGCGTAGCCGCTACGCACGCGTTTATACCCTTTTGGCTATTCCAAACCCGAGATGAGTGTAAGTCCATAAGCGGCTGACTCATCGAACCGCGTGTTTCGATGCGCGTGAGAGAAACGAGCCGATGCCCGCGCGCCACTGCGCGGTCGGCCGCGATATCACTTGTACACAAAACACATTATTATTATTAATTGATTAATTACTGTCCCGAAGAAGTTAGTTTTCCGAGAGGCAACGACTAATCTGAGGAATTGGGTATATTTAGAGAGAGCACGAGAGAGCGGCTTCGCGTGCGCGCGTGTCCCATCGCGCCGGGAATATTTGTGTTACACGCGAGTACGCGCACCCGCCAACCGGTGTCCGCACCGAGCATGAAGCGCAGAGCACCGAGGCCGCCGACAACCGCGCCGCTGAGAGAGCGAGGTGCTAATAAGAGTATTTATGATACGTTTTAGCCGTATCACAGATTGTTACGAGAATTTGAGAGTCTAGAGTGAAATGAGATCGGTTGTAATTCCTGCCTCATCCTCGTCTATACGAAGTTACGTCCTCCCGGGGTTCCGCGCGAGAGAGAGAAACCGAGCGAGCCTACATGAGTTAAAATATCAAAAGTGTAACGTATTGAGGGCAGTGAGAATTGGCTGAGAAGATTACAAGAGTTGAGGTATTCTAAAAATACTTGATATGTAATCTAGGAGTTGAAACCTCCGGCACCGAGTGGTGTGGAGCCTACTTGGCGGTTCCAGCGCCAGGAGTGTTAAACAAACAGATTCGTAATAATCAAAAACAACAATCTGTGTGTGTCTTTATAGGTGTATTTTAATCCGATGTTCGCAGAGTTCGATATATGATTAGGTTAGTAAGTTCCGTATATGGTGTCTCCACGACCCTCCATTAGGTGAAGGGTTCCCGTACAATTTAGAGAAACCATGAGACAGAAGCAACAGAGTGGAAAACAGAGGTTCAGAAGGAGTCGTAAGAAAGAGGATGAACAGATTGACATACAAAGAGAGGGAAAGAATAAAGAAGGTAAGTTACACTGACTTACAGAGGAGTAGAGTTGACGCTGGCACCGTGCTAGGCTTCCTGGTGGCGGTGGCCGAGAGTTCTTAAATATTTGTGTAATAATGCAATATTGGTGTCATCCTTTATATTTTATTTGAACCTGTAGATTTCGAGAATAATGGTTTCAGAAACCATCAAGAAATAAAAAAATAATAATAAAAAATTAAATACAAATTCTATTCTTTTGTTTATAAAATGTTTCTACAAAATTGTTTTGTTTTACATACCCTATATATAAACTATGCAAAGTATAAATCATACGAAAATCAGTCAAAACCATTACCATATTCCAAACCAGTCCACCAAACCTCCCTCTACTATATATATTTCACTGAACTCAATTCAATTGATTTTATGAAATATGTTTTAAATTTTCTTATTTTGCTTCTATAAAATGTATACAATTTTACATACCCTAAAGCAGTAAATTCACTAAATCAAAACACTATCCATCCTTTGGATCCCTGTCAACCCTCTAACGATCATACTATGATCTATTGATCTGTTGATTAAGGTCCAATATTTTTTTAACTAAAAATTTAACGTTTACACCCACTAAAGCAGTAAAATCACATAAATCAAACACCATTCATCTACCTTCCTGTCACCTATTCCTGACATATATCCTGAATCTATTTGATCTTAATTGATTTTATTAATTTCAAGTCAATTTTGAGTAATCCAATATTTGCATAACGATATTACATAAAGCAAAGTTCTTTACTACACAAGATCAACAAATATACATGCTCAACATGTAAACATAAAGTTTTCACCCACATTCAATAAAGATTTACTTAAGCTACAAATCGAATATATAAGTAATACATTATTGACAAAACAAATGGCAAACATTCTAAAAGTAATAAACAAACCTGTATATTTTATTCATCTATTTTTAAAATCTAACAACAGTAAATAACCTAATAAATAATTCATCTACTTCCGTTACTTCTAAAGTTAACTTCAAGCATAGTTTAAAAACATGTTAATAACATCTAATCTTACAACCTAACGACAGTATTTAGGATCAAAAAATTTACACAACATCATTGGTTAATATCAAACAGACCCAGCGAAAGTATTGTACTAACAATGAATAATAAATGTATTCTCTACATAATTATGCTATCGAATATCTGAATTGACTAAGAAAAAATAATGCCCAAAAGACCAACATCAACACATTCTTAAAGCAGGAATAACAGTCAATTCATTATCCATAAAGTGTTTCCACACTTTAAACTAATGACCCTAGTAAGCAACTAACATGGTAATGCAAACTACGTAGAACCTAATACTTACTTTTTTCAAGGCATAACTCTAACATATTAACGTTAATCTACACTAACACAGTAGTAACATTTAGCAAAACATTTATCGACAACAATACTTAGATGGTTAATTAATCTAATACAGAGAGCGAAAGTTAGCTATACTCAACAAGTTTGTCCACATTGAATTACATAGCTAACAAAATAGCGTAACATGAACTAAGAAAAATTAATGTCAAAGACAAACTCTACCAACATACCTTTCATAAGAATAAACTTTAACATTAGCAAAGTTTTCCACACACTTAAGCGGGACCAATTCCAGTAAATGCACTAACTATATCATGCTGTAACTCATTATAGAGTACATTCAAATAAGCTCTTATAAGAAAAATACACCACCGTAAATTAAAATTATAGAGCCTGTTTCAGTAGGCGCGGCTATAGGTGCAGAGAATGTGGCTGATGCGCACGCTTTGCCCGGTGTGAGTACCGTTCCTATTTAAAAGATTGCTCTGAGCGCCTATGCGTATGCGAGCCTTTTGAAGACTTGCCCACATTGATGTCCGGCGCATCAGGCGGCACAATAGGCGCATAGCGAACATCGGGCTGGCGCAACGGTCCATGCTCTGATATATACTCATAGATATTATATATTATACTGCTTAATTCATTATATATATATATATATATATACATTACGGGTATATATATAGGGTAGCCATACCTTCTGGAGGAGTATCATCTAATACTTAGGCTTATATATATACCCCCGGATATTGTGGGGCGGACCCTAGAATAAGTATGGGTATATAACCTATATATATATATCTACTATATATATAATATATATTCGCCGGCCTCTTACCTATATATATATATATACCTACCGTAGAGGGATTTAACCATCCTGTGCTACGTATTATACACGTTACTGAGCCTTTATATATATATATATATACAATTCATTTTTCGTTCCTAGTTAGCTTGCGTATACGTTGTAAGTCACCTATTATTCACTATAGATTTTTATTTAGTTATTCTCAGCTATAATATCACCTGGATACAGCCTTCCATAACATATATACTATACTATGGTATATATATATATATACTTATATATTTATACACATATGTACTATATACTATATATATATATATATATATATACTAATATAGTATATATAGTGTATTTCCTTGATCACTATAGACCCTCTAAGTATACTGTGCATCAGAGGGTAAGATGGGATGACGCCTGGAGCCCTGTATGAGCATTATACTATAATTACCTTATTTATTCAAAGATTATACTTCAGTACCATGCAACTATACTCAATATAATATATATATATAGTATATATATACTACTTTTAGTATATATATATATATATATATATATATATATATAAATATATATATATATATATATATATATATAAAGTATATATCATATATTATATATATCATAGCCTATTTCACTTATCTATCCTAGTGAGTATTATACATAATAGATATGGGTGGATAGGAGGGGTATCTTCCTACCTTACTATAATATAATGTATTTGGGGTACTACCTGAGTGACATATAATATGTATCCACCTATATATATATTATTACTACTCATACTAATATATACATGGGGAAGTAGAATATATAGAACCTCAGTACTATTTACCGATTATATATATATATACCATACTAGTGAGACCTATACCTAAAATAATATATTTATCATTTATGACTATACTGCACAATATTACATATGTTAAGCCACTATTAGGTAAGAGCTTGGTGTGCTTATTCTCACTCCCGTCTATTAGTTTACCTAATCATATATATATAATATATATATATATGTCAGAGTGGTCTAAAGCTGACATCATGTAACTCGAAGAAGGCCAGCACCTACAGTCTGATTAATGACTCAGCCGAAAATGTTAAGAATGGGGGTCTTAATTCTCACCTTTTTATTTTTTTTCGTCGGAAATATTTAAAAAAAGAATTTTTTTTTTAATTGTCCACTATTATTGTGGGCGCCGGTAGGTATTACTCCTTAGTTAAAGTAAATACAATGTTAAAAGGGAAGGGGTTTAAAATTATTTTCTTGTTTTTTGTTTATACTAAGGGGAATACATCACCCAGGTAATACCGCGAAAGATGGCATGGGGGAGTCCGGCCCTCATCGCGCCTCGGGGGCAGTGGAACAGACGGGGCCCCTCTGTCCCGTCGGCCTCGAGCACCCCTCACCAATGCCGCGCGAAAAGTGAAATTCTCTCTTTCACAATATCCTTTCTGGCGCGATGACTAACATTGCAGGAAAATATTATAAAAAAAAAAAAAAAAAGGAATAAAAAGAGGAAAGAAGAGCGCCTCCTAAACGTTTCTCGGCTGTATTCCAAATATATAACTATATTATATTAACTCCGTAGGTTGATAGCCGTTCTCGAGTAACATGATATCAGCTTTAGACACTGCTGACATTATCCTATTCATTTTAGGTACTCCTCATTGATATTAAATGGCGTATGAATATATTAATTATTAATTATTAAATGTAAACTACTGCATATTAATTTTAGTTTCTATTATATATATAGTTTTATTATTTGGAGGTGATTTTATCACTTATTATTGCATAACGATTTTTTTTCTATCCTATTCACTTTATTTATTGGATGTGACTAAAATATTATTTGAGAGGAGTGAATACAATTATGACTCCGCTCTCGAACATGATTTCCATTACTTTAGTGAAGCACCAAGCTGCGTTATATAGTTATAATATGTCCTGGTTTTACAAAGAATCGGGAGCTTCCAAATCAAAAGCACCTCACGCTAGTTTCATAGCCCTCAGGCTTAAGTAAAATATTATCCATGCGAGACGTGGTCGAGAAGTTTTATGAAATGGGGAAAGTCAGCGGAAAAATACTCATTGCATGCGCTCTAGTATGGTTGTCCGCGGGGAGATAGTATATAGTGTTATATTTGGGAGTATTTTCCCTTGGATCCAGTATAGAGAGGTTATAGCCTCATATATAGTAATAGGGCAGTGTTAATACTTATATAGAGGAGGATAGCCCGAGGTGTATGTATTAGCTTATATATATTTTTGCGCTCTATATATTATATATATATAATGGTATTTCACTTATGAGTTTTATAGTTAGTGAGTATCGCTCTCATCTATATAGTACCGTGATTACTATATTGAGGAGTGAGCGAGCCTGGAGGTCTATTAAAGCGTCAAGTGCCATCGTCCGAGAGAGCAGGCAAGTAGAGCGAATTACCAAAATGAACTATAACGAGGCTATCACGAATAAATCCACCTGTCCACTCTTTTCATTAATCGAGGTCTACATCTTCTTACTCCTTTCGTCCTGAAGAATAAAGTAAACACAAAAGATATAATAAACATAACACGCTTTTTAAAAAGTATTATAACATTAAGCTTAGAGATTCCTCTTGAATGTCTAAAAATTGCAGTTTTTTCTCGCACGACTACGCCAAGAACTGGAGTAGTCGCGTGGGGCCTTTACATGGGAGCGCGAGCCGTCGAAATCACGCAAAGTGCGCGGGAAATGTTGAATCCTTTTCTTTGTAACTAAAAGAAATACCCGAAGGGTAAAAATTAAGATGATAAAGTCGGGTCTTCGGCCCTACCGGGGGACGAAGGCCTGTACGGTGGGCCACCTCCGGGGTTCGAGATCACCACCTACTCTGTCTTCCGCCTCGGCTCGAACCTCCCGTAAAAAGGATTAAACAAGGGGGAGAAGATACAGTCTTGGCTCCTAACACGATTAAAAATAAAAAATGGTATTATTTGCAACCTTCTTGTATAAACGAATGAACTGGATAAGGCCATCCGGATTCCAAGAAGTCGAATGCCACAGTCGCACGACGTTCGCCAAGTCTACCAGATTATATGCATAATATATGTGGAACGGAGAGGTTAAGTAGGGGAGAGGATTTTCTGAAAGTAAAATATAGATTGCTTCTCTGTATTACTGTAGTTTTGTCGATGAAGATTCACTTTGCTGAGAAATGGCTAAAAAACTGTTATCTATTTTTCTATTCCTATGATACTGCTATCATGTTAAGGTCATGTTTTGGTCGGCCGGGTTCTAGTTTGGAGGCGGCCTGCGTCTCTTCTGGATCTGCGCGGATATAGGGAGCTCATAATCACATATATATATATATCCTCTAATATAATATATATAATCTAATAATATAATAAACCCTATATATTATATATTTGGGGGGTCTGGCTGCAAGTTTACCACCCCTTACCACTATATATATATAACCTTACATGCTGAGGTAGTGTACGAGGTTCACCTATATGTGATACCCTATCTATCCATGGATGTTATGACCATATTAATGTAGGCAGTATATATAATCATTCCTACCTCACCAGTCCATACCCTAATTATCCCGAGTTATCCAATACAGAGCTTTTCATGGAGGTCCTGCTTATGAATGAAGCTTTTCTATGAAACTGAGAGGAGGTTCCTTCACGGAAAGCTTTCTCGAAAGATATTAACGTGCTATTTCCTACTAACCATTTTTTATAAACTAGTTATATATCTGTTTCTCGGAGAGACAGTGCAATGCAACCTATAATCGCGTTCTATTCATAACCCGATGATATGGCCGGTTAATACACATTACACCTCGTTTGACCGAATGGCGTTGGAGCCTGTCCGCGTTTTATGTATATATTTAGCTAGTAAATGACAAAACTTTCTCGAATATAGCGAGATGAGGGGTAGTGTGGGTACCAGTCTTGCTTACATATCAGATAGTGAACGACTCGAGACTTAGGTCGTTCGGATACACTTAGTTAAAACCTAAAGACAACGCATTTCGTCCGTGGTTGACGCTAGAAGAGCGGTGTCCGTGCCCACTTCTTAACTTGGCATTTGCTGGGTTTGTTACCTTCATCCTCCTTTCCCGCCTTTCCCACCTCCGACTTCCCTCAGCGAGCGGATCATAGCATTTGTTTTACCTCTACCACTTCCCGTGGGTTCTCTCCGCCCCTGACGTCTCTGCAGCGGGCATCCGTCTGATATCGGAAGGCCACCCCGGTGCATTGTTCTGAGCGGATTCCTTGTAATCCGTCTCACAGCGGGGAGAGTCAAATGCGACTACTATAAGCGGTTTACCACGCGATGGTTCAAAGACGGAAAGGAGGGTGAGGGGCTTTTCAGCTTTCTTCCGGACCACTGTATCCCATACCCCTTACCCCCTATTGTCTGTGTTTCCTCAGCCTGAACTAAATAGCAAATGTCCTTGGCGGTGAACAGGATCAGTACCTTTCCCCGTGGGGGTAATTAATTATACCATCTTTCGGATTCTCGGAGCGCTCCTCCAGTCGTTGCTTGCACCGGTCAAACCCGGTAACCGCGTTGGTCTGGCGTTCAACAGTCCCCTGCTTGTTACCAGCGCAGCACTACAGATACAACATCTGAGTTCTGTTGGTTCCTCCATGTGGGGTGTTCTGGCAAACTGAACGGGCGATGGGGAGGCCAAACGGGCGGCGGTTGCACACAGGGTGTCGAGTGCCCGTTACCTTCCTACCTGCTGTGCGTTTGGGCCATTTCCCTGCTACAGATTTCTCCATCTCTTTGGGTCGGGCCTTCCTCTCGGGCTGGCAGTCCATGTTGGCGGAGGATGCCCGTGGCGGCCCAAACTTCGAGTCCTGCACACGCGTTTCTTGGCCGGTGGTCCTTCATCTTGTACGGAAGAGTCGCTCCTGGAAGGTGGTCGTGGCTCGATTGCTTCTGGGATCATACAATCTCACCCATGATTTTCTTTATGTCGCGGGGGGTTCCCCCGACATGCCCATTTTTGCTCCTCCAGTTTGTCCTCCTTCACCGTTGCTTCATTCCTTTGTGGATTGCGTTTGCCACTCGACCCCTTCGTACAAGTGTTCTTTTCCCCGTGACGTGCCTAACCTTACCTCTTTTCCAGCATCGCCTTCAGATTCACAATCTCTATCTTAATCCGATTCCATCTCATTTTTCGTAGTGATGCGTGGTTTTGCCTTTCTTTGGAACTGAACATCTTGTATATGATCTAAACCTTCACTTGGTTTCCTCTTTCGTTCTTGGGCTTTCCCCGTCTTAGTTTCTAAACACGGTCAGCCGCATTCTGTGTGCTGTGATCCCTGTACATCCACTCCAAAAAAAAAAAAAAAATTATTATTGAATATTATTATTTTTTATTATTATTTTTATTATATTATTATTTTTTATATTATTTTAATTATTTATTATATTGATTATATTACTTACATTATTAATATTTTTAATATTTATTATTACTATTACTAATAATAATTTTTACTATTTATATATTTCTTTTGTGCTTTCATATTTAAGTAACTTAATTGAATTTTATTTTCAATTTTATTGTTTTGCAGATACAATAATTTAATTTTGTATTTTAAATATTATAGATTTTAATTAGTCGTAAATTTAAAGTATTTTCGTTTGTAGGTGTACTCATTCGTAACGGTATTTTGGTAGTTTTTTCGGTTGGGGGGAGGAGGGTATAGTGTAAATTAATTAACAGTGGCCCTTTTTTTTTAATATATGTATAAGAATGTACCAGAATAATTTAACTTTTATTAGCTAATTAATATTAAAGTAATGGGGGTTTGTAATATTTATATTTTTATATTTGAGTAGCTTAGTTTTGTATAAAAAAAAAATTTAAATATTATGGTTCTACTTCTTTTCCCTTTGACAAAACTTACTAATTAGAAGTGACTTTATGTAAATTATTATACTACTAAGATATTAAAGTGATAGTATAATTTTTTCAGTAAGAGTTTTATTTTTTTTAGTCAGTATACAGGTTAGAAGGGCTTATATTCCTGGAGATTCTCATCAGGACTATATATCTGGATTATTGGTCAGATAATAGAAGCCTGATAAATGCATATTTTTCTGTAACTACATTGCCTTGCTGTTTTCTTGTTATTTTGTTGAGAGTGAGTAGACACTACTTGCTAGAGTAAATTTTACTCATATACAAATTTAGTTATTCACTCTTTTTAGGGTTTATCTCTAGATTGTTTGAGAGAAGCACCTCTCGTCCTAAAAGTTAATATATTGAGACATAAACTACACGACTCATATCTCTATTGGTTGAACTCCCACTGTATACAATTTTATAGTGATCCTCTTATTAATATATAATTATGGAGGAATGAGCTTCCACACGTATTATTCCGAATTGCACCTATATAGAGTATTTTTTTGTGCACTCAACGCGCTTCGTAAGAAGGATTTTAACGCGCATATTATTTAACTTCTCTGTCTCGACACGTACTAAGCAACACGAGAGTTTATAGTTACGTACGCACAAGTTCTGATCGCGGATCATTTTTCTCGAACATCGCTCCATCATATATATATATTAATACCCTTTATTTAGTCTTTACTCCTGGGTCAATTTTGGCACCCTACCCGTGTTTAGTCGGAACAGTCCGATAATGCTTTATTTTTATTGATATGTCTTTTCCTTTTATTTGTCCTATTGAATATTTTATCTCACAATAAGCTGGCACACATATATTACTCATGGGTCATAATATTTTGACTACTCACGGTAATTATATTTATTTTGTGCCTTCTTTAGTAGGCACTTATAGTCCTTTTTATTGCTAAATGTTCTTAATATAATAACCATGTTTGTAACCTAAATATGATATTTTATAGCTTGAGGACCTTTATATAGACTACCATATGAATTATACTATCTATATGGGTCTAATTTGGTTTGTTGATGTATGTGCGGCCACGGTGAATATCTCTTGGAACTTTGGAACATTCCCTCACTTCTTGAGAGCGATATCTTGTCTCTATTTTGAATAGTCTCTATTAAACACTGTAGATATAGGTGATATGAGCACACGGTTTACTCATCGGAATGGTATGGTATGTTATTAGTTTTTATCACACATGGTATCGGACAGCTCATCTCGGCACTCTTCGTCGGCTCTATCTCACTCGTCAGTTTCCTTCTTTAGTTGGTCAAACATTTTTTTGGCGCACAACAAACACGTTTGTACTCACGCATAATTTTTTGCCATTATCTCTCAGTGGCCTAATGCACCCGTCACAAATTATTTATCGTTCTTAATAACTATGAATATACGGAACTCATGAATGATAATATGGGTTCTAAATCTCTATTAAACTTATAGGCATATACAAATACATCTATACGTGCATAATGACACACACACCGGAAGCTCTTAATTCAGACAGCAAGATCATTCATCAAGTACACACATTCGCTCACATCTCTCTACATCACAAATCCTAGCCACACCATATTGGTTCAAGATTGTTAACAATCTATAATTTTTGTCAGACTTCAGGTAAAAATCTAATTCAACAAACGCTCATCTCAACAACATATGACACTATGAGACTCACACGCCTCACACTGATCACTAAAACACGTATAAACACTAAATGAATATTAATTATACACTTACTACCTTAACAAAATACAAAAATTATACATGTCAGCTAAACCCTAATTTATCAATCATAGCACTATAGTATTCAAAGTAAATGTATAATTAATATCAAAGCTATACATAGATAATTGCAACTTACATTTACACTTATACACAGTAACAAACACACGAAACCCATACAAATTCCTGTATGAGTATTTATAAACAAGATGAGAGGTACCTTTTAGAACTCATCTCGCCACGGGCTATATAAATTATTTTATACACTTGAGACGAAGCCCGTCTCTACAAACGATTTAGATGTCATACAGAAGACAAATTATTAAAATGTTATTATCACAATTTGCTATTTCACCGTTCGACGCGAGATGAGATATTGATTTTAGAGAAATATTTTCCAAAAATATTATGTAATATTTCGAGAGCGTAACCCAAAATTTGTGAACCGACATCACTTCTAGTTAGGTATTATACTAGGGAGCGAGAGATATTATGCTAAACATTTTGATGTCCTCAGTTACATCAGAGATTGCGTCAAAAGCACTTTGTGAATATGTGACACAAAGGACTCACTCCTAGACACTTTGTGTCTATTCTAAACTTATTATGTCTCCTATACTTAGCTTATTGAATTAGCCTTTCACGCTATATATTGATTGAGATTAGGCTCAACTTATGATGGTCATCTCAACTTTTATTGGCTTCAACTTTGTATGGTGTCATTCATTTAATGGAACTCACCTATTAATTGTTGGTTATAATATGTACTTTTGAGATGACTATATCACAAAGTATATTAATTATTTGATTAGGTTCAAATACTTTGATATGGTTATCTATACTATTATAAACGTAGGAGTAATCTATATAAGTGAATGTTATCTATTTATAGTAGTTCTTATTTAGTAATAATATATATCTTGATATGCCTAGGTGAGTGGACCCAGGTGAGTTAGCATAAGTGAAGTTGCATACATAATGATAGTAGCTCATAATATGAAGTATGCTCAAGTTGTGATGCCAATGAGTACAAGGAAGTGCACTATACATATAAGTGCCTAATAGTAGAATATGCCTACACATTAAGTGGCCAAACTGAGTGCAATAACTTTTTTTACATAAAGGGCTTTTTTTATAGATACTTATACTCCCTGTAGGTATACTATGAGAATAGCCAATATGGGATGATCTAACAGACTAGGTATAAATAATAAAGTAGTATTAAGAAGAAATTACGATACGTATATTATACATAATCTATTAGCTTAATGAATGCTTTGCCTACTATGAGTATTTATATAGTATTTTTATAACACTTATAGAACGACAGAATATACATTAAATTTGGGAATATACATAATATATACATATTACAACTCTAAGCTACTCATATATACACTTACACTCATATCAAGCTCACATACAGGTAACACACTTACACTTATAACTCATACCAATACTACTCGATAAGTACTACTCAATATTTATTGTTTGCCTCAGATTCATTATGATTGAACTCTCTGCTTTTGTTTTTTGATAAGGATATCAATATGAATTCTATAATCAGTATTATCTTAATAGACGCGAATAATATTTGTTGATTTATATTTCTTTTACATTAACATTTTTCCAATATATCTTTTTCGTTAAATTTCAATAAATTCATTTTCTTTAAATTTAACTTCTGCATAAATTTAGTATCTATGAGATTTGTTCTCTCTCTTATTCTTTGTCTTATCACTCTAGCATCTCGGTGGCCGCTCTTCATCTTCTAGGCCGCTCTGTATCCCAACTCTCACCGTTCAGAGTGTATCTTGGTCTACATAAGTACCTATCTTTCTACTTCATGATCTGCACTTTTCTCTCTAGCTGTGTGCGTCGCAGCCGAGCGTAAATGTATCTTTTAACGAGATTTCCGTACATTCTCACACTTCGTCCTCCCTGCGTTACGCGGATGTTAATTGGAACCATAGCTCTCGTTTTTAAAGTGTTAAGCTCTCTACTTTTCAAGCATTATTATTTGCGATTGTGTTAACTGCAAGATCCGTTTCTGTACCCGCGCATTTCTGACAACTGATCGAATCGCGCCACTGTACTTCAGGCAACTACGACACGCTATTCTTTGCGTCATAAGATTCTTTACTACATCACTCGCCTACCTATTCACTTTCTCTGAGATTAGCTACATCATGCCCTTTTATCTTTCAAACTATCAAATAATTAACTTCTTCTTTTAAATATTTAAACATACTGCTTTAGTACTAGCACATTTATTATGGATTTTTTTATTATAAATGGATTTTTGGTTTTTACTTTTTAGTTTTTTTAAATACACTTCATTAAATATTAAAACTAATCTATAATTGTTTTAATAAGTTACTATACAATCTTATAAATCATTCAGCTTAGTATTTAGAAGTTAATAAAACCAATTAGGACAAAGTCAATTTAGCTTATTTCATATGCTTATTAATTTTTTTTTTTGATTTCCAAATCGCTTTAAAGCTTGCGAATTTTTAAGTTCATAAATATTTTTTTCCTTTTTATTTTTTGATTCAATAAAGATTTTACTAAGGATATGTGTAATTGATTAATTTTTCTATAATTTTTTCAAACTTTTCAACAGTTTCTCTACCAATTTCTCATTAACAGTTTCTCTATCAAACTCTTCAATAGTTTCTCTTTACAAACTTTTCAATAGCTACATTAATTTCTGAAAGATTTTCCATGTTCTCCATTTATTTTAACATTTTAAATGTAATCTGATAGTTATTTTCTCTCCTCTAATATTCAAAGACTTCGTAATTTTAGTCAGTTACCCATATATTTAAGGAACAAATTAACAGCTGTATTAGATTTCTCTTTTATTATAGAGGAAAAAAGATTGCTTATGAAAAAATAATTTTATGATTATCTACAACAATATATTGCATCTCAAAGTCGCTTTCATTGCTACATTTAATTTGCTCATCATTCAAATAATTCACATACCTTCTTAGAAGAAATACATTAGAGTTGCAAAGATTATTGGACCATATTTTGTTTTTATTTTCCTAATTGCAATAATCTAATAAGTCACTTCTTATTTAAATCAGAAAGTTTGTGGTTTGCACATAATCAATTGTACAATTAAAAATTTTAAAATTCAATTTGTTTTCCATCTATTTATTATAGAGGAAAAAAAGTTTAATAAATTTTATATATAATTTTCTTTTCTTCTCAGTGAATTTTCTACGGAGTCCTTCCATCTCTTCCGTGGTCTTCCCCTCGGTCTGCATCCCTCCAGTCTCCAGTTCTACCTCCTCCTGACCACCCTGCTACGCTCTATCCTCTAGAAATGTCTCCACCACCTCAGTCTCGCTACATCTACTCTTTTAATAATAGGTGTCACTCCTATATCCTCTCTAATTCTTTCGATTACACTTTATCCCTCCTGGTCTTTCCGGACATTGATCTTAGTACATTCATTTTAGCAGTTTGCACTCTGCTCTCCTCTGTTTAACAAATAAACCGTTTTATTCCATAAAGAAGTTACAGGTGTCAAAATGCTCTCGAAAATTACCCACTTCAAATCTCTTCCAGTCTCATTATCCCTGATGATGGGATACAAAGCTCTAACTGTTCTCCAGTACTTATCAATTTGCTCGCAATCTTCAAAGGACTTCCTCCTTCCCTACCAAACATTCCCCCCAGAAACTTATATTTTTTTAGGTTTAAATCACCATACCATCCACCTCCACCATCAGCTCCTCTCTCTCTCCTCTCTGCTTACTATCATAATTTCTTTTTTATCCACGTTCATGCACATGCCCACTTCTCTTAGTTTATCAGCAAAAACCAACACCATCCTCTTCAGTTTCTCTCTATCTTCCCTCCAGCACGCCAGGTCATGCTCATAAGCCATAATCTCATCAAGTCCTCTCCACCTTCTCTCTCACTGCCCTGATATCCTACCTGCAAATATGCCTCAAAAACTGAATTGGTGGACAATAACATTTTCATCTTAACACGCAGCTCCCACCTCAAACCATTTCTCGTTTTCATATCCATTTCTTACATTACATTTGTCATTTTTATACATACTCTCCAAACTTTCTTAACCCCACACTCTGAAATCTCTCTACAAAATCTCGAACAATTTTTTCCTAGGCACCGAATCGAATTAGCTTTCTCAGATCTATAAATGAGATGTAAGCCTTTTGTTATATTTATTGTTTTTCGCATATCTTTCCTCCAAGGCAAACATAAGATCTGTGGTGCTTCTATTCGCCTGTACCTTACTGTTCTCTCCCCAACGTCTAGGTTCTACAATTGCTTCAACTTTTCTTTCAAAGTATCCTTTTGTATACTTTTGCCAGATTCAGATGATCCAATAACGAAATATCTCTGTAATTTTTATATTCACCCACGTTTCCCTTTCCTTTGTATATTGGTATAATGATGGTATTTTTCCCCTCCTTCTGGAGCCTCACTTCTCTTCAATACTTGATTGACAGCTTCAAACACTGCTTCCTTCACTCCCTCTCCCTCTTCTTTTATTAATTCTATGGGCAATCCATCTTCTCCCGCGGCCCTTAAATTGTTCATTTCCCTCAAGGCCTCCTCGATCTCTTCCTTGGTTATTTATTACCTCTGCTTCCTCCC
>JABUQX010029852.1:0-22152 GCA_015478945.1 Trachelipus rathkii
GCAGAGAAATAGGTAAAATAATATTCTTATTTCAAAAAATCTATCACAGATTTGTTTTTTTAAAACAGTAGACACCTCCAACAAATTAAATAAACAAATATACTCTAACAGACCCAGTTTGAGTTCGGACTGCTAAAGGTCTTTCTGCTCCAGTTGTTGTCTGTTGTTCGTTGTTCGTTGTTTGTCTTGTTGCTTGTGTTGTTTGTTGTTGTTGTTGTTGTTGTTGTTGTTGTGTGTTGCTTGATGTTTTTGTTTGTTGATCGTTGTTCGTTGTTGTTGTGTTTGTTTGTTGTTGGTTGTTTGTTGTTGGTTTGTTGTTGCTTGTTGTTGTTGTTGTTGTGTTGTTGTTGTTGTGTTGTTGTTGTTCTTCTTCTTGCTCCTTCTTCTTTCTTCTTCTTCTCTTTCTTCTTCTTCTTCTTCTTCTCTTCCTTTTCTTCTCTTCTTCTTCTTCTTTCTTCTTCTTTCTCTTCTTCTTTTCTCTCTATAACTTCTTCTTCTTCTTCTCTTTTTCT
Organism: Trachelipus rathkii; assembly: GCA_015478945.1. NCBI lineage: Eukaryota > Metazoa > Arthropoda > Malacostraca > Isopoda > Trachelipodidae > Trachelipus > Trachelipus rathkii. The sequence continues at coordinate 513 of JABUQX010029852.1, forward strand.
TTCTCTTTTTTCTTCTTCTTCTCTGGCTTCTTCTTCTTCCACCTCCTCCTTTCTTGTCTTGTTGCCATCCTATCAGCTTTCTTCTTTCCCTTTTTCTTCTTCTTCGTTTTTTTCTTCCTTTTTCCCTCTTTTTCTTTTCCCTCCTTCTTCTCTTCCTTTCTTCTTCCTTCTGTTCTTCTTCTTTTTCTTCTTTCTTCTTCTTCTTCCTTTCTTATTTTTTATTGTTCTCTCTTTCTTCTTCTCTTCTTTCTTTTTTCTTCTTCTTTCAATTCTTCTTTCTTCCTTCTCTTCTTTCTTTCTTCTTCTCTTCTTCTTCTTCTTCCTTCTTCTTCTTCTTCATTCTTTTTCCTTCACATCTTCTTCCGCTTCCTTCTTCATTCTACTTTGCTCTTCTCTTGCTTTCTCTTCTTCTTAAATCATTTCGACAAACCGTTACTTTTTTTTCTACAAGCTTCTACGTTCGCTTTATCAGGGCTTTCAGGTAACAGGAACACAACGACAGTGTCTTCGGCCATCACTTGTTGATCATACCTTCTCTGAAACTAAGCATACTACAACAACATTAAAAATAAACGTCAAACTACTACCATAGAGCTCCAGGCACTAATCATCATCCTCCTTTAGCCGTCACAAGAGATGCTTTCGTTGCCGCACAAGCCATCACGCACGCCTGGTGTGTCAAATTTAAAAAATCCTCCTGAAGCCGCAGTTAGATTGTAGCGTTCACTATATAGTGGTGACTTACTACGACCGTTTTATGGGTATTGTCACACAGACATTGCATATGACACGTGTTCCCCGGTCGTCTGCGGTGCTCCTCCATGCGCCGCTTGTCTGCCCGCCAATCCCAGTAAAAAAATCTTTTTCCCATTTTTCTACAAAACGAGCACATCGCGTCAACTCACCATAGGTAAATTCTCGCAACACTTTACGATCATTAGCGGATCGGTGGTGGAATGTCCAGAGAACTTAAGGTATGATGAGCCTTCTACATTATCAAAACCCGTTAGACCAGATTATTCCCATAAATGTTTTCAAAATACGGAATAAATAAAACTTTAATATTATTCGAACTTTCAATTACTGTAATATATCACATCTAAAAACCACGATCATCTCTTACACAAAGCTTTCCTCTAAAAGGTGTTTTTGAGTAACAGAAGACCGAAACGCGCTTAGCAAAAATTTATTGTAATAAATTTTATTAATTTACTTAATTGACAGTTTACTTTTCAAAACAGAATTTCTTTAGATGTTATGTTTTAAAAATGTACTAAAAAAAAAAAAAAAATTATTACGAAAAGTGAAAACATTGCTAATATTAAAATTAAAGAGGAATGAAAAATTGATAGAAGTGTCTTTACGTTGCATCTAACCAGATATAGTGAACAACACTTGAATTTTGACTCTTACTCCCTAAAAAACTATTCAACAATTGCTCATTGCTACCATAAAGACTCTTGGTTCAACTGAGCCGGTTTTAAGAAAAATATCGTTGATTGGATCCCCTTTTTGATTTAGAAATTAAAAAGAATAACAAAGAACTCTGCTTGGATAAACATAATCTTTTCACTAATCCCCCAACTCGCGGTATAAGTTATAGAGAAAACTATAAAGCACACTTTAAAATAATTTAATTCCCAATACTGTACTGGATCGTATGAAAATGAAAGAAGATATAGGCTCTCCTTAGCTACTATCCTTATTTAAAACTGAATAATCATTAGTCAGAAAAAGAGGAAAGAAATAGATAAATTAAAGAGATTTAATTTTGAACAGATTACATATTAAGCACAAAGACGGAAAAGAAGGCTTTATATTTTAAATCTTGAACTTATTTCAGCCATTGAAGCTGAGAGCCTTTCTCTGGTGCTTCGCTCCTGACATCTGCGTGGAAGATAGGTCGCTTTTTCCGTGATGGTGGAGAGTACGTAAACGTTGTTGTCACCGCCAATTTCAATGTTCTGAAGTTGGATGTAACCGCCCACCGGACAATGTCCCGTCTTATATCTTTGCGGAATACCACGAAGTACCCTCAACTCACACTGAAGAATTGCCTCGCAAAGCAATAAGGTGATTACCGCCTACAGCTATGCTTTCGTGCTGTAGCTAAGGGTATTCATGCTGATTAGTGGCAGCCTGAGTAAGCGATTATGTTACAAGCATATTAAGCGCAAGTGAGCCAAAACCAGCAAAATCCCGCCGGGATAACACCAGACAATAAAAAGGAGGCTCTTCCTCATCATAGCAAGAAAGAACAGCATTTTTATGAATTCGCGCGACTCGGGGCAATACACTTTGATCTCATAAGGAAACACTATAACCGGAGTTAATAAAGACATCAAAAGATGCTTTGTTTAAAATTAAGTAGCTTCACAGTTATTTTTAAAAAACATTAAATAACAGAAAAAGTCAACAGTGAGGCGTTAACTTTTCTCAAACGTTTTAAAATTATTAATTTTCGTTTTATTTTCATTTTTGTTATTAAAGTTAAATAATATTTATATATTATCAAATTGTTCAAAATCTTATTAAAAAATGAAACTGATATCCTTGCCTGAAAATGTTCCGAAGTGTACGGAAGAAAGCTTTTACTGTTAGTTTTTTCAAATTCAACGTAGTTTTATTTTAAATTTCCAGAATAATACTCGAGAGAAACATTTCTCTTGTAGACAGAAATACATTACAGGCAGGCTTGCTGAATAAACAGCAAACAACTCATATCGTTGTAAATAAAAATTAGAATAATCATAGATATAATAATAATATACTAATAATAGATAATAATATATAATAATAATAATAATAATCAATATAAATAATAATAATATAATAATAATATATTAAATGATAATATAATAATAATACTAACAATAATAATAATTACGCACTATAATAATAATAATATCATATAATAATAATAATAAAACAATATAATACATATATATATATACATAATAATGAATAATATCTATGCTTACATAATAATAATACATAATATACAATAATAATACATATATAATTAATAATAATCATAAATAATAGTAATAAATAATAATATATAATAGAATTAATAATAATATAATATCAATAATAATAATAACTAATAAAACTAATAAATAATCAATCAATAATAATAATAATAATAATAATAATAATAATTAATATAATAAAATTTTATAGATATTATTATTCCATTCTTAAACACAAATTCATCCTGTGTTGCAATCGTATATAATAGTATATTATATATATATACTAGTAATTAATATATATATATATTAATATATTATATAAGATAATATATAATATAATATTTTAATATAAATAATAGTATTATATAATGAATAATATATAATATCTAATATATATATATTAAATTACTTATATTAAGTTATGTGATATAATTATCTTGTCTGTTCAGCTAATTTAAATTTTAGTAATGGTAATTCTTTCTCTGATTTGAGTTTGGCAATGAACTGTCTGGGTCTTCTTTGTTGGAGTGGGAAGATATATTAGGCGGTTTTTATTATTATCGCTTTCATAGGTTTTTTGTTTTATGTTTTTTGTTTCTATATTTGTCAAGTTTTCTGTGTTTGTGTGTGAATGTGTATGTGAATATATAGTTGGCGAATATCCGGGGACACCAAACCCGAACTTAGTTTCAAGAAATGGAGTACTCTAAATAAACATGTGGTTCTTGCATTTTATGTGTCTGATGGTACCGGTTCTGGCTTGTAATGATAACCTGTATGGTGGACTAAAGTACGTTTTTGGCATCCTTTTGTCTTAAGGAAAAGGATGGTGGGATGAAATGCAGGAATGTTTGCCTGCCGTTAAGGCAGTCCGTGAATGAAAGAAAATGAATCGTAGTGGTCTTTAACACCGAGAGAGTATTTTTTTTTAATTGTGTGTGTGTTTCCCGAAGAGCACGAATGAGCTATGTTTTTTAAAAAGGATCACACGAAACTAATTGGTATGCCGTAAGTGTGATTTGTTTTGTTTTTTTTTTGATTTAAAGGTGAAAAACAAAACGAAATGATCTTGATGAACTCGCTCCATTTTGGATGTTTTCTTCCCTTCTTTTTCTCCTCTCCTTCATTTTCTTTTTCTAAGTTTTTTTTAGGGACAGCTGCGCTTTTGACAGGCTCAACAACATTAGAGTTTACTGCTTCTGGTACTTCTGTTTTTGCTTCTGCGGCTGTACTTGACTGGCGTCTTCTGTATGATCAATCGCGCTAGTTATTTTGCTTGTAGAGTTGTGACTTGCTTCCAACTTACCAATTGCTGTTTCTCTTCAGATTACTCGACTGATATAGTGTAGTTGCTCGAATATTGTTATTCCAAATAGAAGCTGTTTGTTGTTATGTTGTTGTTGCATTTCCTGTTCTGTATTCTGATGCCTTTTATAGGTTGCAGCATGCTTCTCTAACAACAGTCCTAATTGTTTTGTTGTTGTTAATTTTATAAACTGTTTAATGTAAGTGACAAAGTATGGCATGAATGGAGGTTTGCATCCCTGTCTGTTTTATAGAAGTTTATATTCGCCGTTGCCTTTTTTAACGGATCACCGATATTTTTTTATTTTCCTCGATGTTTTAATTATTATTATTTTTTAATGATTCTTTTTTGTTGTTGTTTCGTTGTTGTTGTTGTTGTTATTTTATTTTGTTTGTTCGTTGTTGTTGTTGTTGTTGTACTTGTTGTTGTTGTTGTGTGTTGTTGTTGTTGTTGTGTTGTTGTAAGTCCAATGTTCGTTCGTTGTTGTCAATGTTGTTGTAGTTGTTTGTTGCTGTTGTTGTGTTTTGGTTGTTGTTGTTGTTGTTGTTGTTGTTGCTGTTGTTGTTGTTGTTGTTGTTGTTGTTGTCATTGTTGTTGTTGTTGTCAATGTTGTTGTTGTTGTTGAGTTGTTATGTTTCAGGTGTTTGTATATTGTTGCTTGTTGTTTAATGTTGTTGTTGTTGTTGTTTGTGTTTTGTTGTTGTTGCTGTGTTGTTGTTGTTGTTTTAATTACTGTTGTTGTTGTTGTTGATGTGGTTGCTATTTGTTCCTACTTTTTCATTTATTGCTTCTGTTTTATTTTCTTTCTTTGTTATTTGTTTCTGTTGCTGTTACTCATATATTTTATGTTGTATTAATTTTCAACGCTGCATTTTTTTTTTATTTATGCTCTTGCAGAAGCAATTGTTGTTGCATTAGCCTTTTTTGCTACCGACGCTGTTAAAGAAGTTAAAGTTAAAGTTAAAGTTATAAGTTTAAAGTTAAAAGTTAGTTAAAAGTTAAAGTTAAAGTTCAAGTACTGTTAAAGAAGTTAAAGTTAAAGTTAAAGTTTAAAGTTAAAGTTAAGTTAAAGTTAAAAGTGTAAGTCATGCTTACGAAGTTAAGTTTCAGAGTTGTACTAGAGTTATGATGTTAGAGTTAGTTAGAGTTAGAGTTAGAGTTAGACTTTTAAAGTTAGAGTTAGAGTTAGAGTTAGAGTTAGACGTTAGACGGTTAAAAGTTTAAAGTTTAAAGTTAAAGTTAAAAGTTAAAGTTAAAAATGAAGTTAAAGTTATAAGTTAAATTTATTGGTAAAATTAATAATCTTAAAAGTTACAAAAGTTAAGACGTTAACAGTTAAAAAGTTAAGTTTAAAATCAGTTAACAGTTAAAGTTTAATAGTTAAAAAGTTGATCGTTGATGTTGAATTTGATGTTGATCGTTCGATGGTTGATCGTTGTGTTGAAATTTGATGTTGATGTTGCGCATATTGTTTCTGCTGTTTCATATGTCAACGCTGTTATTATTTCTACTATTGTTCTTTTCAAAGCAATTGTTATTGTTGCTGTTTTAATGTTGATATTGTCAGTTGCTGCTATTGTTTGCTGTTGTCATTGTTGTTGTTATTATTGTATTGTTGTTTGCCGCTTTGTTTATTATATTATTTTTATTATCATATTAAAGATTTAAGGTACCTCATTTTTTGGTATTTTTATTTATTTTTAATATGTTTAACCAGCACCGTAAATGGAAAATAATAATTTTTACAAAATTTTTAGAAAAAATATAACTATATAAAAAAAAAAATTGAAAAATTATTTTTGTTTTACTGTATATAATTTTTAAAATTAATTTAATATATTTTAAAAATCAGATCTTTTTTAAATTTATTTTATAATTGCCTATACTGATCTAATTAATTATTCTTAGTCCGTATTCCTCTTGAGGAAAATTTATAATCATGTTTCTAGTCACCTTTTCACACGATTAATAACACATACACAAATATAGTATCACCTTATACAATTATTATAGTAGCATATTTATCTACTTATATATTATTTTTATTCATACATATATTATTATATATATAAAGTATAATTATATATATATTATATATATATATACTAGTATTATATATATAATTATAATATAAACTATATATATACTAGTTATATATATATATATATATAATATATACTATAATATATTATTATATAATATATATATATATATAAATTATTATATAATATAATTAATATATTGTTTAAAGAAAAGAACCTATAATGAGAAGGTAAAGAAATAACTCCCTTCTCCGGGGTTGAAACCCCGATGTTGGCCGCACTGAGCGACCAATATACCCGATGCGTTCGTTTTATGCATATTTAACATTATATATACATATATAATAATATATATATATAGTATAGTATATATATATCATATATCTGTAATAAATATGTGTTAGAGTTTAGATATATATATATAGTACATATATATATACTATATAGTTTACTTATTATCGTATTATATATAAATATATATATATATATAATATAACATGCATTATTATATATATATACTGATGTATGGCATATAAGTATAGTATATATATATATATATATATAATATCATATATATATATATACATATACTATATATTATATATATATTCACTTACAATTGTTTATCCGCGCTGAACCACCTCGGCTGCGCCCCTGCGCTGCTGGCTGTCTTGCGCCCGCTACCCGCTTTTCGTTCGTCCACCCCTCCGTGCCCCCGGCCACACTCCATTTTGCCCGTACAGCCCGCTCCGAGCCCGCGGCGCGGCCGCCGGCCCTCGGTCGCGTCGCACAGTCTGGCGGCGCGCCTGCTTCCTCGCTTCTCTCCTCGACCCCCCTGCTCTCGCGCCAGCTGTCCCACGCTCGCCTCTTAATATATATATTATACCTATTTATATATATACTATTATATATATATTTATAATTATAAATAGTAAATAAACTATACAATATATAACTGTATATATATATAAATACATATAATCTTCATATATATTATATATATATATATATATATATTATATATAAATATATATATATAATATACTATATATATATATATATATACTACATATAATATATATATATATATATATATAAAAATATTAAGCTATATAATTATCTCTATTATATATATATATACTATATATACTAAATACTATATTAATATATATAGTCATATATATATATAATATATATATAAAGAGTAAGATAGCGCGTTTGAAAAATAAGTTATTCTCCTTTAAAATAATTAGGAACAATTTCGTAGCCACAAAGTTTTTCCAAGGGTTAGTTTTCTTGGATTTACTCGGGATCTAATTTCGACTTTTCTACGGATTTATTACAAGAATTTTTTTTTATATAGTAAGTTAAATGAAGTAAGATGCTTCTTAATATTTTGCTCTAGATACAAAATTTTTCCTTTTTTCGAAAATAAGGCGAAAAAAGAAGTTGTAAAGATTAATAAGCTTACTTCTGTAAGAGATTATATTTCGTAATTAAAATACAAAAAAGGCATTAAGGTCTTCAGATTATGGAATTTCTTTGGAATCTGTGGAACTTTTAGAGAGTAAAAATGAATAGCGGAGAATTAAGGAAAATAAAGAAAATCTTGGAGAAAATTTAATGTTGATGGCTTACTTGGGGTTCTGTACTTTTTGGTTGAAATTTGGATTCGGGCCGAAAATGAGATAAAAAAATATGATGATTATGAAACTGGCCGAAAATGAGATGAAAAAAAAATGATTATGATAACAAGATTAAAAAAACGAAATAAATTCAGGTTTAAAAAATAAAATACAAAACATAATAATTAATACTTTTAAATATTTATGAATTAAAGATGTAAAAATCTATCTAAAAAGGTAAAGTGCAAATAAATCACGTGAAAAATAGATAAATGAAAAAATAAAATAAATAAATAGAAGAAAAGGATTAAAAAAAACTTTCACAAAAAAAAAAAACAAAAAAAAAAAAAAATGAAGGATTTTATAATGACAGAAAATAATAAATGGAAAAAAGGTTTTTGATTTAAGGAATTATAGCAAAATGACTTTTCCTCTCTTAAAAGGATTTATCGAAACAATACAGAAAGACAACCTGAAAATATATATTTAAAAGAAAAAAAATATTATATATATATATATATATATAGTATACATCTATATATAATAAATAATATATATGTAGTATATATACTATTATGAATATATATAATAATATATATATACTATATATATGATTATAATATATTTTATCAGTATATATATAGATGATATATATATATAATTTTCTTTATAAACTAAAATATTATATAATATAAGTATATTATATATATATATATATATATTATATTTATTATTATATAATATACATAATATATATATATATATACTATATTATATATATACTTATATATATATATATATTATAATTATACTATATGTATATATATATATATATTATATATTATATTATATTATATATATTATTTATATAATATATATATACATATATATACTATATATATATATACATATAAATTTTTTTTATATTATTATTTTTAGAATTAGACTTTATTCTTTAAAATATTGTTTCTTATTATCAGGATAATTACGATTATTATGTATTATTTTACTTATTATTATTATGTTAATTATTATTATTATTATTATAAATCGTGATAATATTTATTATTATTCCTCTATCTAATTAATTTAGTAATATACTTAATTATTATTATTATTATTATTATTAATTCATTATATTCATTATTCAATATTATTTATTTATTATTATTATAATATTATTATTAATTAATTATTATTATTATTATTATTCTTTTAATGAATGGAAAATTTTTAATAATGAACGGAAATTATATAAGACAAAAAATAATAAATGGAACAAAAGTTTTGATTTAAGATTATAGAAAATGACTTTTCTCTTAAAAGGATTATCGAACAATACGAGAAGCACCTACAAATATATAAGTTTAAAAAGAAAAAAAATTTTATATAATATATATATATATATATATATATAATATTTTATATATATATAATACTATTATATATATATATATATATATATATATATATCGTATATTTTTATCTTATATATATATATATATATATATATATATACTATACATACAAGTATTATATCAATAACTTTATATTATATATATAATATATATATATATAAATATAATATATATATAATATATAATATATATATATACGTATATATAAATATATATTATTTATATATATTATTATATATATAATGTAATATATATATATATATAAATATATATATTATACTATATTTATATATACATATATAATATATATATATATTATATATATATTATATTATTATATATATATATCTACTATATCTATTATATATATTATATCATATAATTTTTTATTTTATTATTATTAATTATTATTATTATTAATTATTATTATATATTATTATTATTAGTTATTATTATTATTATTAATTATTATTTATTATTATTATTAATTATTCATTATTATTAATCTATTATTATTATTGAATGTCTAATTTATTATTATTTCGTCCTCTATCTATTCGAATCATTAGAAATAATACTTAATTATTATATTTACAATTATTATTATTATTTTATTATTATTCATTATTAGTATTATTATTATTCAATTATTATATTATTTTACTTATTTCATTAATTAATTATTATTATTATTATATTATTATTATTAATTATTATTATTATTATTATTTTTAATATTCAATAATTAATCATTATTATTATTATTGTTCATTATCTATTAATTATTATTAATATTATTCATTATTATCTTTAATTATTAATTATTATTGATTATTATTATATTATTTCTTATTCATTATTATTATTATTTTTATTATTATTATTATTATTATTAATTATTCATTATTATTTAATTATTATTATTATATTAATATTATTATTATTATTATTATTATTATTATTATTATTATTATTATTATTATTATTATTATTATTATTATTATTATTATTATTATTATTATTATTATTATTATTATTATTATTATTATTATTATATCTATTATTATTATTAATATTAATTATATAATTATTATTATTATTACTTATTAAATTACTTATTATTATTATTAATATTATTATTATTATTATTATTTATTATTACTTATTATTATTATTTATTATTATTATTTTATTTTTATTATTATTATTTTATTATCTATTATTATTAATTATTATCCTATTACTTATTATTATTATCAACTTAATTATTATTAATTATTATTATTACTTAATTATTATTATTAATTAATTATTATTATAGACACTATCTGCCACTTTGTTTTAATTTTAAACTCTTTTTACTCTTTGATTACAAAAAGCTTATATTATTTTTTTCTTTCGCTTTATTGTAGTATGTTTACTTTGACTTTTCCAGCCACATCTTTTCTAGTAAATATAAATATAAATATGAAAATAATAAATAAATAAATAAATAAATAAGATTAATAAATAAATAAAGATAAAGTAAATTAAAATAAATAAATAAATAAATAAATAAATAATAAATAAATAAATAAATAAATTTTTTAGGAAAAAGATAAACAAGTACAAATCTTTTGAAAGCGATGGCCCATTGATGGCAAAATAGAAATTTCCTGGCACTGATAAAATCACGCAACATCAAATATTTTTTTTGGTTTGGTAAAGCAAAGAAACGGCAAAAGTCGAAGAGAAATTGGGAAACCTTTTAAGTAAAATTTGCTTCTTTTATGTATAAATGTATGCATCGTATATTATATGTATAAATTAGGGTTGGCTGAGCTCCGGTAAGATTTTGCGCACCGCAGCCGCACCGCACCAGCACCGCAGCGGCGGTCGATTTAGTAGATTTTAAAATAAAATCGGCTTTAGCTTAACTGGATGCTGATAATCAACAAGAGCCTTTTCCTATCTGTTAAAAAAAAGGAATGACAAATTTGTAATTAATTCAATCTTTGTTATTTAAACTTTGACTGTTAAATCATTTGCTTTAATCAAGCACCAAAATTTTAGCGATTTCTTTTGTATCAAATTATAAGAAACATTTGCTGTTGTTAATTTACACTTTTATATATTTATCGATTAATTTAACTGAATATTGTGTATATATTCTATAGATATCCATATATCTAGAAAACTATCGAAAGAAAAGTTATCTTTGATTAACACGGTCATCATTGACTTATTTGAACGATATTTCTTTCAACAAAATTATCGATATAGCTAGCAGTAGTTCATCATAAAAAAAACTATTTGCATTTTTTTTAAAAATTCTATTAAGATTTCTTTTTGAGTACGCAAAAAATAAAAATCTATATAGAAAGATGTATCTCCCCAAACTACACATGCCATAAAAATTTAATATTGGTTGATGGAGCAGGAAAAAAGTTTTCACATTTTTTTATTTTTTCCAAAAAAAATTTATTTTGCAAAAGGGGAAAAAATTGTTATATCTTGTACCCATCACTAGAAACAATAACATAAGATACTTTATATCGATTGTTTTAATGTTATATCATTCATCAAAAAATATATCGATATATCTTGTAGCCTATGACAAGATTGACAGAATCATCATCTATTTTTAATTTTATCTATATATCGATTATTTAAATGATATATCGTACATCACGGTATCAATATAACATGTAAGCTATCACAAGATTGACAGAATCATGATCTATATTTAATTTTATCTATATATCGATTATTTTAATGATATATCGTATATCACTGTATCGATATATCTTGCAAGCTATCACGAAGAACATTAGCAATTCCATTATAATAAAGTGCTTTAATGGAGGTTAATATATACCTTTAAGTTCGCAAATGGAATTTTTTATTTCACTTTATGGATTTCTTGACGTTTCTTTATCTTATTAATTATTAATTCCTTTTAACCGCAGAAAGTTTATTATATATTTCGAAATCTCTGTTCATATTTGCACTTTCCCTTGAGGTAATTTTATACCTGGTAATTTTTACTGGTAATTTATCGGTGCTTTTTCTTGCACATTCTTTTTATATCTAATAATTCGTTGAATAACTTATTTACATAAACTTTAATATTAAATTATTAAAATAATATCGAAAAAGAAAAGATTGAGATGATTTATTTGTATTCATTTGCATGTGTTTGTATTTGTGAATATGTTTGTAAATTTTTGTAATATGTACGTTTGTAAATCTTTTCACACACAAGACGAGAGTCAGAAAATAAACAGTTTTATTTTAAGGCATCCTAAAATCCTCCTTAATGTTTTTAGCAACTGATTGAATTTGGGCTTCAATATCCTCCCTCCATTCTGGGGTATAACTCTTCGAAAGACCCAAAATACCCTAAAGATCTAAAATAGAAACTATTTTGCTCCCACTCTCACTCCACTCTCTCTCTCTCTTTCTCTCTTTCTCTCTCCCTCCAACTCTAACTTGCATTCTGTCTGTCAGTTTATGTCAGTATCTTTGCTTCTTTTGGGCTCTTCTCCCTTTCCCTTATCCTTACTTGTAAACTACGTCTTTCCTGCTATTTTTCCTCCTCTCTCTCTCTCTCTCTCTCTCTCTCTCTCTCTCTCTCTCTCTCTCTCTCTCTCTCTCTCTCTCTTCTCTAAGAAAGACTCAAAATACCCTAGAGATCTAAAATTGAAACTCTCTCTCTCTCTCTCTCTCTCTCTCTCCTCTCGTCATTCTCTCGTCTATTCGTCTTCTCTCTCTCTATCTTTTTCTCTTTCTCTCTTTCTCTCCTCTCTCTCTCTCTAAGACACACACACAATAGTTCTAAGAATGAGAAAGTCTCTCCCTTCCCTCTTCTCTCTTCTCTCTCTCTCTCTCTCTCTCCTCCTCCTCCTTCTCTCTCTCTTCTCTTCTCTCTCTCGTCTATCTCTCTCTCTCTCCTACTACTACCAGAAACCCTCCAAAATACCTAAGATCTAAAAATTGAATCTCTCCCTCTCTCCGTCAGTCTTACTCTCTCCTTCTCTCTCTCTCTCTCTCCTCGTCTCTCTCCTCTGTCCTTTCTCCTCCTATTCTTTCTCTCATTCTCTCTCTATCTCTCTCTCCGATGCTAGCGGATTCATATATGAGGGTGATATATCGAACTAAGTTCTGCTGAGTGAGTGATAGAGTCAAATTCCAATTGCAAATGCGCGATATAGGGTCGATATATATTTTAGTCCTTCTCTCTCTCAGGGAGTTGTGGGCAATCGGATATTTCTTAAATTTTGTTTTATTCTTTCGCTCGATCTCTCTCTCAGGAAAATTTTCGTATTCTTTCGTTCGCTTGAGTTACTTTTTCGGATCACTCTCATTTGGGGGGGGAGTAGATTATTGTATTGGAAGCGCCAAGATTGGAGACGGGGGGATGAGAAGAGGGGGGTATATTTTCTCCCCGAACTAATCTTTGGGGGCTACTGAATGGATTATGTGGGGAATAGGGGGGGATTGCACTGGACACCTAACTGCCAATTGGTGACTCAACAAACCTATAAAAATGGGGTTATTATTGGAAACGAACGGAAAAATCTGACGCGTAAGGAAAGGTTTGTTTAAAGAAACTAAGAATTGTTTAAGTTAGCTAATAGTGGCAATAAATAAATAGTGTAATTATTATGAAAATATGCCCCTTATATTATTATTAATTTTATTTTATTATTTATATTTTATTATTTATTAATTATTATTATTATTATTATTACTTATTAATTATATTATTATTATTATTATTATTATTATTATTATTATATTTTATTATTATTATTAACCTTGTGAGTTATATAAATCCCTGAATTTTGTGGTTTTTTTTTATTAATTTTTTTTTCATGATATGCTAGTAACGTGATGCTTAACATTAATTTGTAAAGAACTCAAGAAATAGAATTTAAATATTAAAATTTTAAATATAATAGCAGTAAATTGGCGAAAAACGTGAACATCTGTGCAATGGATAAGGGGAACTCGATTTTTAGTTGTTAAAGGAGTGTTTTGAAAATTGGGAGATGATGTAGGGGAAAAAAAGTAATGTTCGGGGATATAAATCAATGAATAAATGAGAAGCGTTATAAGAGGAATGTTGCATATTTAGAGAAATTTATTTTAAAATTTAAATGAAAATTTAAAAATAAAAAAGGACTTGAAAATGAACTACATTTCTTGCATGCAAGTTAATTAACAGTTTTTAAAAGAAATGAAGATGGTTATTTTATAATAATAAAAAAAAAAAAAAGAGTAACGGCGGGAGGGGAACTTCTCGTTATAGTTGAATGGCACCAAGTTAGTCAAGTATTGTTAGATATAATTAAAGGGTTGTTTCTATTGTGTTTTTGAGTAATGTGTTTTTTATTGCAATTATTCAAATAAAATGTGGATTACGATTTAAATTAAGCTTAAATTGAGGTATTAAAAAAGCGAAATTACATGCAGTAAGATTTTTTTCAAAAAATAATAAAAATTATTCCTGAGAATAAAAAATGTAAAATGCAACACAAAATATCACTGAAGTACAATGGTCAGAATGTGATATGGTATTGCAATATATATAGAAAAAAAAATTACACTAGCGGTAAAAAATCTGTAAGAAAATTAACCCATGGCTGGAAAAAATCCAAAAATGTGCTCTGAAAAACAGTAAATTCCTTTTTTATAGTATTGTGAGGCGAAGAATTAACCCATGAGTAAAGTATTTGTGGAAGTCGGCTGAAAAATATAGCAATTGACCAATAGATTTATTAAGCCATCTTTCGGAGGCTAATAATTATTTAATCGTTACCTAAGCCAAGCAAAACCCCATATTTTACCTAAAATTAAGCTATAACGTTACTTTACCGAGCCTTAAACTAATCTAGACCTAAACCTAACCTTACGTATTCATCTAACGGAACGTAACGTGAAACCTAACCCATAGCGTAATCCGTAACCTCAACTTATGTAACTATAAAACCGACCTAACATAATACCTTTCGTTAACTTAACGCTCAACCTAACTAACGTTAACAAGTAAGTCTTACGAGAACCTTTATATATATATATATAAATTATATTATTATATATTAATATATATAGTATATGATATATATTGTATAATATATAATAATATATATATATATTATATAATATATATATTATATACCATATATTATATATATAATTATAATATATATATTGTTATTAATATATATATATTGATATTAATTTTAAATAAATAAATAAAAAATAAAATAATTTAAATATATATATAATATATATATCATATATATATAATATAATATATATATATCATATATATATATATAGTAATATATATATATATAAATATATATATATATATATCATATATATTATTATATATATACTATTATATATATGATATATATATATATATTACTATATATATGATATATTATAATATACTATATATATATATACTATATATATATAATATAATATATATATATATATATATATATAATTAATATATATTATATATTTATATATATATTATAATCACTCTCACAATAATATAAAGTGAAATCCTGCTATGCATGTATGAATATATATATATATATATATATATTATATATATATATATATATATATATACTATAATATGATAATATATATAATATATATATAATATATACTATATATATATAATATATATAATTATATATTATATATATATATATATGATACTATATTGTATATATATATTTATTATATCATATTATATATATAATATTATATTATATATATCTATATATATATATATATATATATAATATAATCAATATATATATATATATAATATATATAATATATATATATAATATATAAATATGTTATATATATATATATATACATTATTATATATATTATATATATATATATATATATATATATAGTATATATTATATATATATATAATATATAATATATATAATTATAGTATATTATATATAAATATATAATATATATAAATTGCAGAGAAACAAAAAGAGGTGTTTCCTGCACTCGCTTCCAGAATAAAGGAACAAACTCCTTTTGAATGCGTAAGAAAAGAAAATAAAACGGTGGGCGAAATAATACACGCCCAACCAATGAAATGTATTCGGGCTCAAATTAGGTATCCTGTGTATGTCCACGCAGCTAAATTCAAAATCAACAAAAACGAAATGTATATTAGTCTTGCTTGATACAGTGAATGTAATTTTTTGAGCTACATTTGTAGTAATGGGGGAGATTTTGTTTGTGGGAGTTATCACAACTCTCACTGTACGATAAACAAAAAAGCTCCCCAGAATGTTATTTGTTAGGTATAAATTATAGATAAAGTTATGTCCTAGCTGTGGAGTTTCATTCATATTTGTTTGTTTTTTTTCCAAAAAAAATCTTTTTGGAGGTGCTTTGTGAAGTGTAAAAATTTGATGATTATCGAAATCCACGGAAATGTGTAATTTAAGTAAATTTTTTTGTTTACATATGTGGTGAAATATCATTTTCGTCACAGAAACGAATTCGGAAACCTCTTGTGAGACTGCTATGAGTATTTTTATTTTGGTTATGAAGGTATGGGGAACCGGATAATAAGTCATGGGCTTCAATTATTTCTGTTGCAATGCTTTGTTCAGTTATACTTCGAGATATTGCTGAAAAAATGTAAAATAAAGTAGAACGATTATTGGCTTTATGTGTGTTCTATGGTTTGGCGCGGAGGCGACATAACCACCATACAGATGACTGCTACTCTGCTTGACTGTTACCTATAAGGCATGGATGGTCAAGTGATGAAAAGAGGAATTAGGTTTGAGTACCCGAATCTTCCTCATCTTGCTATTACGACCATTCCCACATTCAACCTTAGTCTACCAGTTTCTACCTCCACCGTCAACAATTATGATCCTTGAACAATAGAAAAGGAAGACAAATGTGGAGAGAAGAAGAACGCCCAAAAGCCTTCCACAATTTTCATGGACCAAAATTTTGAGGGTAAACAACCCCGAGCTGAGATTGATTCAAGCCGGAATTTCAAGTTGAATTCACTTCGAGACTTGACAGTGTCAAAGGAAGAAGGCAGATACTTCCTAGGGTCAAGGACTAAGAACAGTGAAATTTTTCCCAACCTGATGTCAGGGTCTCACACAGATACAGATTAATGTCAGAGCGAATCTGCTAGATTTTTTGAGGGAATAATAATCTGGTTGTTTGCTTTGGTGTTTAATGGGTTGATGAATGTTTTTTGATTTTGCAGGCCATGATTGACAACTGAATTGGAGGCTATTTTCAAGACTCCTCCAAGCTTAGTTTTAAAGCTGTATTACTACACACACAACGGAAACTATTTTCCTTCTATTCCAGTTGGTCGTGCAGTTTCACGTGAAACAGGAGTCTTATGCACATAAAAGCCCAGCCTCGGACCAATCAACTTTTGGTGAACGAGGTGGAAAATGATAATCTGTTGGCGATCTCATAGTATCGCTGTCTCTAAGGATTGCAACAGGGGTCGCAACTAAGTAACTGCTGCTTTTATGTATAGGGACAGTTTAGGGTATACGGAAAACACATTTGCATTCAAACAGATGGCTGGATGCACAAAAATTTTGGACTTTAGCGAGAAAACAAATTCGTGTGCGATGTCTCTCATGGACCCAAAAAGGATGTTCTTTCTTTTGTTTCCACCACTTCATATAAAACTGGGTCTCATGAAAATTTTTGTCAAAGGTATGAACCAGGAAGGGGAGACCTTTAACTACTTACGAGACAAATTTCCTGATGCAAATGTTAAGGAAGGTATTTTTGCTGGGCCACAAATTCGACAACTTATAAAAGGATCCTGCCTTTGGACCAAGTTTTGATAGGGGAAAAGAAAGGTAGCATTGGGAAGCCTTCAAAGGGAGTTTATAAACATTAGATGATTACTTAGTGCAATCAAAAAGAGATGAAGATAATATACCTACTTCCAGTGGTGACATAGCACTTCTGAAAATGCATCCTTCGGATCAAAATGTCCTTGAAATGATCTCATTTTCTTTCACTCCCCCTAGAACCTTTTCCCACCTAGTTGTAGAGCTGTCAGTGATTAACACGGAGAAAAATTCCATCAACATATTTCTGTAATGGAGCAAAGATATCAGGGCAGTTGGAATGAAGCATATATATGCTGGTCTGTGTGTAGGGATGCTCCGGAACTCACAAGAGGCAAGCCAAAAAAAACGATCACATGAAGCCATCACATGATACTCTTCACGCATTACCACCTTTCCGGTGCTCATCCATCAATTTAGAACTCTTGAAATGTAACTGTCATTAACAATATTTAAAATGCACTTTCAATATTGTTGGCATATGTAATTAAAATGTATCGTTTTCTCTTGATCCGTTAGAATAACATATTTCCACTATATATATCAGATTACTAATTCTTGAGATTTTTCTTTGAAGCCATATTCAGTTTTTTCCTCACTAAGGTATAGTATAGAAATGCCCTAATGAGTAAGAGATCCATACAAAAAAAATTTTTTTTACTGGTATTTATCAGTGACTGTTTTGCCTCGCATAAAAATATAGAAACGGTAAATCACATAGAAAATTATTTTAATTACCCAATCACCAATGCAAACATGCAATTAATGGAAAACATGGTTTTTATTGAAAAGACGAAATAAGAGATCATGTTTAAAAGGGTCCTTAATGACTTTATGGATCCGTTATATTTTATTTTTTCATATATTGT
Source organism: Trachelipus rathkii (assembly GCA_015478945.1). NCBI lineage: Eukaryota > Metazoa > Arthropoda > Malacostraca > Isopoda > Trachelipodidae > Trachelipus > Trachelipus rathkii. The sequence goes on from JABUQX010029852.1 coordinate 19,642, forward strand.
CAATATATGATACTAACATTTAATTTCAGTTAATAAACAGGATACAAAATATTTACATTAAAGAAAAAAAGGAAATTATTTTATATTATCGTACTTTTTAAGGTATCGTACTTTTGGCAATTGGAAATATTATTATGGTTTCTTGAAGTTTTTGGTAAAAATGTTATTTATTTAGTAGGAAAAATTTTATAAAATAGAAATGTACTTACCATTTTTATTATTATTATTATTATTATTATTATTATTATTATTATTATTATTATTATTATTATTATTATTATTATTATTATTATTATTATTATTATTATTATTACAGCAGTGTTAGTTCTTTTCTAGCATTTTATTGAAACTTTAATCATTGTAGTAACTACTAATATGTTTTGCATAGGCCCTCGTTATTTATTTTATAAAGCAAAATTACAAAAGCTAATGCATAATAATTATCAAATATATTTCATTATTATTTTTTTAAAATTAAAGAAACAAATATGACTCCCTTTTAATAAGAAATATCGATAGCTGGAGGAAAAAGAGACATGTCAGCATTAAAAAAAGAGCTCCACAGTAATGTAAGTCATTTCCTAAAGATTTAGAAGGTTATAAAGGTCAGTTATCCTGGGTTCCTGTACATCACTACAATGCATTTGCAATGCAATAAACCTTTCCCCGCACAAGATTTAAATATCCAATTTTACGGAATTTAGAGTCTGGAGCAAAAATATGATGGCTCACATAAATAAGATTTTCTTTTCTATTTCCTTTTTTTTTTTTTTTTTTTTTTTTTTTTTTCGTTAATGCTGGTTTTTTTAATTTATAAGATAAAATAATAATAAAATAATAATAATAATAATAATAATAACAGCAATCACACCAATAATAATAAACTGTAATAATAATAATAGCTCCTCTCCCCTTTCTTCCACTCACTCTTTCTTTCATCTTTCTCCTCAGGCTCATGCTCTTTCTTTCATCATCATCATCATCAGACCCGAGTGTTGGTAGTAATGTGTGGTAGTAATAATAAATTAATAAAATATTGAGTGTGTGTAATAAATAGTAAAAATAATAGTAATGTCACTTCAGATATTTCACTCTCCTCGCTCTCCTCGCTCTCCTCGCTCTCCTCTCGCTCTTTCTTTCTTTCTCCTCTTTCATTATATTCTTTCCTTCGTGGTGTGTGTGTGTGTGTGTGAAGTGATTAGTGATGTGTGTGTGTAATTTCAAAAATTTCTTGCTCTTTCTTTCATCTTTCTTTTTCTTTAATAAAATAAAGTTAAATGTGTGTGGTTAGTGGATGGGGTCTCAAATCAAAAGTGGTCAGATCTTTTTTTTCTGGGTGTTTTCAAGGTCTTTTTGTTAATAAATCAGTAAATGAATTAATAATTCAAAGTAATATAAAAGTTGGTCTTTAATACAGTGAATGATATTTTGTAATAAACATTCCGAAAAAATGACCCTCAAGTGCAATAAGATTCAAATCTATAATTTTTTCGCTGATTAATATTCAATGAAAAGTTATTTCTATATGAAATTGAAACTGGAAATCAGAAATAACAAATAATAATAATAATGTAATAATAATAATATAATAATAATAATATATAATAAATAATAATAATAATAATAATAATATGTAATAATTAGCAAATATACGAAAATTTGTACCTATTGGGCATTACAATTGTTGGTGAGTTGAAATCAATTTTGTGAAAGATTGTGGCTTAATTATTTTTTCCTATTTTTTTGATTGATCAAATGGCTATGAAAATAATCATTATATATAAGTTATTATATATATATATATATATATATATATATATATATATATATATATATATATATATATATATATATATATATATATATATATATGTATAATATATATATATAACATATGTATATATATATGTATGTATATATATCTCATATATATATTAGATTTGACATGGGTCTGTTATTCGAGGGTGTCATTTTATTATAAAAGAGGATGGCCAAAGAAGCCGGAATGAAGGTCCCTGTAAGACTTTATTCAATTCAAAATCCCCAAAATAAATTTTCGAGAGCCAAGTCATGACCCATCATGGGATACTGAAAGAAACATAATATGCTTATATAAAGATTTTCAAATATATTATAAAACAGTGCTGTCTCAATGAATAAATGAATATGAATCAACGAAATAAAGTAAAAATATCATAAAATCCCCAAAAATGCATCATCAAAAATACTCGTAATGCTGTCTCTTTCGCTCAATTCATCATCTTTCGGTGCCCTTCTCCGCCAGTTCGTTCGGGTTAAATTAATTGTCTATAATATAAATATCTTTCTCCTCCTCCATATATATCATCTTCCTCCTACCCTCCTCTCCTCCTCCTCTCCTCTCATATATATATATATATATATATATATATGTCCTCATAAACAACTAATAACTCATATTTTTATAATATGTATATATGTCATATAATAAATAATCATCTTTATGTAAATAATGTGAATAATGTGTGTGGG
>JABUQX010029853.1:5000-18003 GCA_015478945.1 Trachelipus rathkii
CATCCAGTCGCGGTTCTTAGTCTTCTCCACATCCTTCACCATTTTGTCCATGCTTATTTTTGTCATGCCCTCGAAGCTAATGATATTCTCAGTATCCCTATCTTAGGTTTGTGGATGTTGGTGGGGTGTAACTCTTCTTTGGGTGGTTTGTTCTCTACACCAGCTTTCAGGATGTACGATAAAGCCCCATCCCCTTTCTCAGCCTCAGAACGTACGATTTTGGGCCTGTACATACGAAGCTATCGGCTGTTAAACCTGGGCCTATCTCATCTGTTAGGTTACCGAGGAACTTCCCGGTGGGAGGTACATAATCTTTGGCTCTTGCGACGAAGATACAACTGTCGGTATCGCAGTAGAGAACGGTTGACCTAGCAGAATCTAGGACCCCCCTCCGAGGGTGTCTCTGGAATTCGAAGCCGAATCCTACTCCAACTTTGTCTCCAACTCCAAATCGGAATCCTTTCGCCAAGTTTCAGTCTTCAACAATGATATTGCGTATTTCCAAGTCTGCTCTATTCATCAGATCCCATATTTGCTCACAGCTTGCGCATAGAATGTCCTCATTACGTGGAGCCCTCTGTGCTAGCTTACCCCAAAGAGAGTTCAGGAAGAGTTTAGCTATATAACGCATGCATGGGTTAGGCTTGATATTATCAGGATTTAAAATGACGCCTTCAATTCTCTTGAAGTCGGCCAAGAACTGTCGAAATTCAGGTGATGTCTTAGAAGGGACCCCATCAGGAAGACCTGAAGCTTCAGTCTTCCACTTTAGGAAGGTCTCCACATATTTGCTGAAGATATCATCAGACTTCTCGAATTGCCAGATTTCATAAAGTTTCTTGATTTTATATCCCTTCTGCAGAGCGACTTCTAATTCAGGACTGCAGTAAACACCCTTAAGCATGCGTTGTTTATCAGTGTGCATGCATTTACCTTCATATCCGGTTTCACTACACGTTCAACAAAGTGTAAAGATGAGGCGGTTTTCATAACGGCCGGGTAGTACAGGAATGTATAGCTCCTTGGGGAGTATCACGCTCACGTATGATAAATCAAAGTAGGTGGTTTTAATATCTTTTACGAAGTCGTTAATTGAGGGCAGCTCACGACCTGCGAGTTTGTAGTAAACCTGCAGGAAACGATTTTAGTTGTTTTTGTACAAAAGGCTAAAGAGACGTGAAATTCTGAGGTAGTGAAGTTTCACTCCATCCGTGGGTGGGATGTAAATACACTACGAAAGGCTCCAGTGCGTCCACGTATAGAGCGTCTCCTACAACCAAACGCTCGTTAGCCATTTCATTTCCCTCGTTTTGCCATTTCATGCACCTAAGTTTTCAATTCGTGTCTCATTATTTTCGTTCACGACGGTGGCTTCACAATCCTGTTTCATCTTAGTCCATTCACAGCCCCATACCCTTACAACCTCGAAACCAGCGTTCTTATAATCCCGTTCCTGCTGCATGGTTGTAGTGTTGCCGATCGAGGGCCAGGATACTAGTGCAGACCAATCTTAGCCAGGGCACTTTATCACATCGGATGATGGTACCGTTTTGCTTGGCATTTAGTCACAACTTCGATGAAGATGAAGACAATTTCTCAGATAGGAAGTGACCTTCAGGTTTTGGAGCTCCTGCCGATTCTTTTTTATGTTTTGTTCAATTTTGCACACTTAATATGTGTTTTGATGTAACGAATGACGTCCCGTCGATAGGTTGTGTATTGCTTTCAATTTCAGGTTAATCTTCTTTACTAATATACGCGGGTCTGAGGTAATCTATTCTTTAATTCTTAAATTTTCGCTCTACCATTCTTAGGCTATGTTATTTCCGTTAGCCCAGTGTACAATTTCTAAAAGTTAACCAATGATAAACCCCGCATATGAGTAAACTACCCTCGTCGGTTCGTCCTATATGAGCCAGTGACTTCTCAGGCATAAACCACATCTTAAAGATAGTAAAGCAGAGGGACGCGATGGCAGCTCATTCATCAAGGCAGTCGATTTTATAATCTCTCATGAATATACCCCTGAACTTTTCAAAGCTGCGACGTAAGATGCTCACATCTTGAATACAGTAGGTGGTGCATTCAGCATTGATGTCATACTCTTTGTTATTAAAGCTATTATACCATTTTTCAAAATCTTCCTTCTCGTTGTCACTCATACGGTCTACTTCGAACATTGCTTTATCGGGAATTCGACCCTTATAATTCAAGGTATCCCGAGTAAGAAATCTGTAAGGGAAGAATGCCTTAGCCAATTTACCTTTAAGATCCATACACTTCGGTAACTTCTTCAAGGCACAAGGCATGAACAGGAGGGTGTCTTTGAAATGTATGTTACGATTGGCAGTAAGCGTGATGATTTTGGTTCCTCTTTTCACAGGATTGGAAGAGATGATGTTGGCACCAGGGTGGGCTAGCAGCTTGCTATTTACGAATTGCGTGTCAAACTTGCCCCCATTGTGTGCAGCAACTAGTATTTCGGCTTTATTATGGGTCTCAGAGAACTTGAAGAGATAATTGATGAATTGATCCACAGGGCATCTCTGGTAGTCTCCTTCTGCTTCTAAATCCAAATTAAAGACCTCAGTGTTCCGAGTCCCACACTTCCCGCACTGTCCACCACCAAGATCTTTCTCGCCGCAGTCGTAACACACTAACATGCTCACTAGAAGATATGGAATCATGTCAGTAACAGCACGATTGTTAGCATCTATACGCTGATTATTGTTGAATGTTTCAATGTCGTAGTAGAAGGTGAACACCTGTTTCTTCTTCAATGTCTCATCAGTAGGGATCTTAATCTTCTTCATATAACATTCATGTTTATCACCGTTTGCTCCATACTTTTCACCGCATACACCGCAGTGGATGTGCATACAATCATGCCTGTGATTACCTTTCTTATCAGCCATCATTATCTCATCGCATAGGGAGCACACTCTGAGTTTCTTACAAGTACGTTCTTTATGGAGTTAGAGACATTCAGCATTGTAGAAGTCCCTGTTGCAGGCATTGCAGTGTAGAAGTGCCGTAGTAGTTCCTGGTTTCCCTTTACACTCGTAGGTCAAACACTGTGTGCATCTATACTGAGTGCATTCATCCTTTAAATGTTTAGTTATGTGGACCGTGAAACTATAACAGAGATTACAGAGTATGGCTCCTTTAATTAATGTTGCATCTATACTGCCTATTGCGAGTTTAATGGTGTCTTTAGGGAACGGATAATAGTAATGGGTATTCACTTTATCATACCCTATTATATACAAGGGTCGACTTCTGTCCAGTTCATGCGGTTTAAATACTATTTCAAGGAGGTGCTGCGCTGTGTTAGCGAAAACGAATAATCTGCACTTGAAATATTGTTCTATTTTCGCGAAATGTTCAGGTATCATTGGATCTTTATATTCCAGCCCGCAATCATTTGCAATCTGTTTCCCTAGTGTAACTAACGAGCCAGGTGTAAAATCACTTATGGTAGTGACATAGTTGCTGCCGGAGATAAGGGGGCGGTAGGGTATGGAGTTCATGACATGCGGCTGTTGCTCTATATCCGCAACCGACCTCGCTTTTAGCGTGTCTGTCGTTATCCTTTGTATGGATTTGGACTCTATTAATTATACCTACTTATAAAGTTTACCGATGACGGAACGATAGGGCCATTACCAGAGGGTTTACGCAATACTTGCACCTCTAAATCGAACTGATTGAACAAGGCCTTATCACCCGATTGGAATGCCTTTAATAGTCGATCAGCTAAATAACGTGCTAGATGCTCCTTGGACATCATTCTGTAGGGAATGCGAACGAAATATTAGGAGCCAAGCTTAAACGTTGCTGTGTTGTCTTCCAAATACAATTGATGAAATTTACAAGCGTGTGAAAAGGCAAAAACTTTCTTGTGTTAAAAAACAGAAGAGTAAGTCCTGATTCTTTATATAACAGCGCTTCGAATGATAGGTCCTTTTAAGGGAAGTTGCAAGTTAGGGACGAAAGTTTCCCATTGTAGATTCCGCATATAACAGAGGAACCTTTTTCTTTTGTAAAGATCAGTAGCATGTTAACAGAGATGTTTTAGAATGCACATAGAAGCACAGTCATGAGAAACGGCATAGGTTTAGAGTAAACTCACCTTATGCTTTTTCGTTCTAGGGAAGTGTTTAGGGTAAAATTTCATAGCGTCGAAAGGAGATCACCTAAGTAGGTCCTTGTCGTGAGTTTAAGCCAGCCCCTTCGATGGTAAAGACTAATATATTCTATTATTATATATAATATATATAATAGTATATATATATATATATATATAATATAATATATATATATATATATATATTATATTATAGTATATATATATATATATTTATATATATATATGTTTTTTTTTTTTTAAGGAAAGGAAGAAAAGCCTCTATATAGTTTCAGATCTCGGAAAAACTTAAAGATTTGATGTTAGTGCCGGTAGCACATCGATGTTGACAATCGCTAAGGAGTTAACAGACACATCGGTGTTTTATTTAAGTTGAAAGAGGAAGTAAGTAAAGTTTTAGTTAATTGAAGACCCAAGGAAATGTGACTTAGTCTTGTATTGTTTTTTTATTTTGTTTAGCTTTTTTTTTTTTGCTTCAGTGCATACAAGTAACTGTTTTTCTTGATAAAGAAATGGTTTAATCCTATTCACGTTTCTTTTAAGTCTATTTGTTTAATAAGCTTCATACTCTTACTAAAAGTCAATAGAACTCCTCAGTTAGAATCTAGGTTTTAGGAATCATCCCCTCTAAAGATCTTAAATTGGTCAATAGAATTGAAAGAGTATAATCAAATGCTCATAAGAGATTCTAAAAGAGGAATAACAGAAGAACTCCTCAAGTACAAGTTTAGTAGACCAAACAAGGATAGGCTAACGTAGAACCTCATCCTAATCCATTCGAATTGAAGTGTTGAATCGTAGGATGACAGTTTCAAGTAGAACTTAGGTTTAGGTTTTAAGGTCTTAAACTGTTTACAGACCAAACAGGGATAGGTTAACATAGCGCCTCATCCGCCTTCATCCGAATTAAAGTATTGAATCGTAAGATGACAATCTCAGGTTGAAGTGTTTCTATTAAGGAGTGGACACCTTTTTTGGTAGAAAAATTTTTAATTTGGAGAAGTCAGCGCAGATCCGTTTCAATTCATATTTCTTTTGTTTGTATTTTTTTTTATTTTTGTATAACAAGTAGTTACCAGGTTATTTTAGTGAGAGGATAGGTCCAAGGTATAGTACCAAATTTGATTAAAGCACAGTGAAAGATATTTATTATAAGGAGAACTGGACACTCTCCGTAGTAGTAAAAGGGAAGTACACGAATGATTATCTTTAGTCAGAAAATGACTGATGGTAAGAGTAATTACGAAGATTGTAATTACCAGTTTAGCTAAGAATAGAAAGTCACAGTAGAACTAAGATTTGGGCAAGTAGGGAGACCAAGCTTTGTAAAGATTTTGTTCGGTAACAGAACCGAAAAGAGGAGAACAAGCCCTCATTATTAGGTTTAGCGTACATAGCCAGTAAATTAGCATCTAGTTATTAGAAGTCCCAAGTATTTAGGGCAGTGAAACCACAGAAGAATAATCTCTGTGAGGTAGAAGAATGAAGGTTTATAATTCTGACAAAGAAGAGATAAGAAGGGCAAGAAGTCCCCATTCTTTTCAGAAGACCTTCACCCAAACGTTTCTTTCAAAATAAGTTTGTAGAAATCAGAACGCATGTGTTCCTAGAAATCAGAGTGAGAAGAAACGTATAAAATAGAAGATAGAGCCCCAAGCAGCACTCTATGAAGATCATTTTGCAAGCAAGTAAGAAGGGCATCCCATTCTTTGCAGAGGACCTTCACACGTACGTTTCTTTCAAAGCATAGTTCGCAGTGAACAAAACACTCATAGAAGAATCGGAACGCAAGTGTTCCTAGAAATCAGAGTGAAAAGAAACATATAGAATAAGAAGAGGTAGAGAAGTGATTGACTTACCAATCAGCTCTCCCATCAAGTTTCCGGATTAGCAATAAATGCTGAATCCACTTTTAGTTGTTGAAAGTAGAGACAGGTAGTGTCGGAGTATGGATATAATTGCTGTATCCAAATTTAAAGCTGTAGATCGCCTTAGGATCGATGTGGATCCCACGATGGGTAATGGAATCTCTCCTAGATCTCACTTTAAGGGATACCCCATATTGTTTTTTTTTTTGCTTTCAAAATGTTCAAACATCAGATAGATGCAAAGACATGTTTTGTTTGAACATATATTTTTTTTTAGTAAAACAGAAATCAGTAAGGAAAACAACTCTGCCTCCCTATACCAGTAGTCTACGGATTTCTGTACAATAATTTGTCTACAAGAATTTAGCTACAAGAATTTGTTTGGGTATATAAAAGTTAGTTTGGTTAAGAAACAAAACTCTCAAAGCCTCCATTGGCTCAGTGAGGTTCCATCTAAAGTCGATTAAGTTTGAGATACAGCTTGCTTAAGAAGCATTTACCAAACCGTTTCTTTCGGCAAGCCACGATTATATGGGTTTGGGGTTGAGCCAGACAGTTGCTGGGATTACAGAGCCGGAAAAAGTTCCCCTAAGAGCTAGGACAGACACTTGGGAATTAATTTTTGCGGAAAAGCACTCCTGAGCATGAATAGAAAGAAAACGCGCAAGGTTAGCGTTATCTCCTTCTGTTGTTTTTAATTAAGTAATTAAAGAATTAAAGAATATAGTTAAGTTAACATTTCATTATTTACTATTATAAGTTTAATATTTTAGGTTTAATTAACCTAACATTTATTTGATAGATTTTTTTTATTATTCTTTTTTATTATTTTAACCAATGGGTTCCCAATAGAGGAATATTTTCTCGCCCCAGGGCCCCCCGATTTATTAAAATCTTATTAAAAACAAAAAACTCAAAAACTTTTTGTTTGAAAAAAAATAATAAAAAATAATAACAACCAGTTATTACGATAACATTTGTAAATAATGGTAGTTACTAACACCTGTACTATAATTTTTCTTTTTATTTAATTAAAAGTATCTTTGCAATACTAACATTTTGTTCCATATTTGCTTCAATTGCATGATTAGTTGTATAGTTCCATAAGTGCATGATTAAAATTATTTTTTAATAATTTTGGAATTAAATTTCTTATGTTTTAAGTACTTTAAGAAACGCTTCCAGCTTCAGCTTATGCAGCAATTAAATTTTAAGTAATTTTAAGAAACGTTTTCAAACCAACTAACTAGCCAGTTAAATAGTTCCTAAAAATTAGTATACGACAGGAAACAAAAAGTTTAAAGCTTTTTTAACAGAATAACTTTTTCCTGCTAGTTATAAGACTGTAGTTAAACCAAGTAGATTTAATTAAGTTAGAAACGATTACCAAAGTAACGGTCAGTAGTTTTCATTTAAAACTAACCCTTAATCATAGAATAATTAAAACCTTGAAACTAACAGATAAATTTCATACTTTTCAATGAATCAATTGATCAATTTCGCTTTGAAATGATAAGTGTACAATTAACAATTTTAATGCCGAGTTGAATCAACCATATTATTACAATACTGAAAGGCAACCTGAATATTTTTTAAGACAAAACAAATTTAATAAACCCAAAAGATCTTAATAGTTAAAGAATTTTATACTCTTGAAATAAAAATCATGAAGTTAACCAATTTCCATGCATATAATTGTAAGCTAGTTAATCTGCGAAAATTGAGTAGGAAATTTGAATAACTATTTTATCTTGGAAAGATTAATAAAAAATATAATAGCGAAGTTTAAAGTTCAAAACAAAATATTTTCAATCACCTAGAAATATTTTTTAAAACAAGAGATAAACTCTGTAATTTCGGATTGTTTTAAATTCATTACTGCATCACGTAACCAGACTTTGATTTACAACTAAGAACAATTTGTCCCGATAATGCTACTTTTCCCTCATATTGGGAGATAAACACAGAAACTACACTCTTTGCATTGCTTACACATCAGATACAAAAATTCCCATTTTATTACCTATGCTTAAATTATTCTAAATGTAAATTTCCTTGTGTAACAAAGTACTTCGTTTCTGAGTGGCAATCTACCAATTAAGCCACGCCTAAAGTTGTAGACTTTTAACTTTGTTTCCAATTCAAATCAGACGTGCAATTGGCAAACCTACATTTTTTCCGTACTCTTCGGATGTCAATCCATTTGAAAATAATGCAACGTATGTTGATTGGAATAAATCTTTAAGGTAAAGATCCTCTTAGAAAAAGGGGGTCCTTTATCGTAGTCAAAATAGTTCTTAGCCAAGAACAATCTTAAAATCAACATGTTTGTTGCAATTCCTTCTTGTTGAACGCCATAGCCATTACAATGTTCCAAACACCTCGGCTTCTCAATACTTTCCCACGTTTATAGCTATGACGAACAGAAAAATATTTCCGTCTTGGTAAACAATTTCTACATAGTAACTATCCAAAATTGCACCACTTCCCTAAACTCCTTTTCCTATAAGGTCCAATTTGCCTTAAATCTTTCTTTCAGAAATTGAATTGTTATTTCCTCTCTTTCCACCTGCACAGTGCTGCCACTTTTACAAAATCAAAACAAAGATTCGGATTGTGTAAATAAGCGGAAATAATTTCATTCTATCTTAGGCTTGAACTGAGCTGGTTGAGTTTCTGCTTGTGACGAAAGTAGGATGCTAGTTTGTATGAAAGAGAATGCCTAAAAATAGGAACAAAGTTCATTTTACTTGTGAAATATATATTAGACATACGTGTATGTCTGATGTATAACTATATATATATATATATATATATATATATATATATATATATTTATTCGCCGCATTTATACTTGTGTGTAGAAATATATATATATATATATATACATAGAATGAAATTTAAACTCTATGTGAGTAAATATGTTCTCTCTCTCTCTCTCTCTCTCTCTCTCTCTCTCTCTCTCTCTCTCTCTCTCTCTCTCTCTCTCTCTCTCTCTCTCTCTCCACTATACATTGTGATCATAAATTTGAAGCTCCTCATAAATAAATAGGTATGGAGTATATCGATCTTCCTCATAATATGAAGAAAGGCATAAACTTTTATTACACTTTTTATTGATATTTTTTTTGGCTGAAAGGAGTTTTAAAGATAGACCAAGTTTTGGAAAAATTTTCGTCACATGCGAGCATTAATGGATTAAACTTTTAAATATATAAAAACCTAAAAATAATATTTACAAAATTAAATATTAAAGAAATATTTTAAATTTCTCAAAATCTTTTAAGTAGTTTTACAAAACGGTTTCTTACTCTTTGATATAAAATATTTTATTCTACATGGGGTAGCATATATATATATATATATATATATATATATATATATATAATAATAACTATTTATATATATATTAATATATACATATATATATATATGTATGCTCAATATACCATATATATGTATATGTTATATGGTTAATATAATAATAGTAACCATGTATGTATAACTCAATATATGTATAATATATGTAATATATATATATATGAGCATATATATATATGTATATAACAATAACCCATATATGCTCACTGTAACTGCTCAGCATCTATGTATGTTTAGTATTGTATGTGTAATATGTATGTATATAACATAACCAATATGTATATAATATATTAACAATAATAATAATATATATGTATAAAGAAATTACTCACCAGCTGAAAAATATTCACCATAAGGCTTATGTTTATATATGGCATATGACAGTAATAATAACCATGTAATATATACTATATATATATATATATGTATATAGCATAATAATAATAATATATAATAATATAGAATATAATGTATGTGTATTAATAATAATAATAATAATAATAATAATAATAATATGTATAATAATAATAGCATAATAATATGTAATAATAATATGTATGTATATGTATATAATAACAATAATATATAATATATATCTTACAACTCTATATGCATATGTATAATAATAATATACAATAATAATAATATACATATGTATAATAACATAATAATATAATAATAATAACAATAATAATAATAATAATAATATAACCAACAATAATAATAATAATAATATACTCTTTTAAGATTTTAATCCGAACCTAATATAATAATATAATAATAATAATAATAATAATAATATGTAATAATAATAATATATATAATAATATATATGCTGCATAATAACTGCTCTTCTTTGTAATATATATGTATAATATAACATAATAATATAATTAATAATAATAATATGAAATAATAATATAATAATAATAATATATATATATATATATATATATATAATATATAACATAATATATATATATATATATAATAACAATAACTGCTCTTTATCTTCAATATGCTATATGTAATATATCATAATAACATATATATATATAAAATAGAGTATCTTAAAAGTGGTTTACTAAAGAACGTTTTCCTATATTTGATGATGTGAGAACGTTTTAATCTACGTGGGTTTGACTTACTTTTTAAGGAGCCCAGGCTAGCACAGGTACTCAGCATTTATGGGATGAGAAAACCGGGTGCTTTAAAAACTACGTTTGAGCGTTCTTTTTTGGGGACGTGGATGGCCCAGTGGTTTTAGAGCATCCGGCTATTGATAACTCTGCGACGCGGAGGTGTTCCGAATCCCGCTGATGGAGAGTAAAATCTCCTTTGACTCATTCATTTTATATATATATATATATATATATATATATATATATATATATATATATATATATATATATATATATATATATATATAATATATAAATTAATTATATATATATATATATATATATATATATATATATATATATAAGAAAAATAATTTATATTATTAATTATATTTTTATTGGTTTGTGGTAAAATTTTGAGACACGTGACGTAATTTGAAGATGGAAAGACACGTCACAGAAAAGATAACCTCCTCTTTTTAAATGTAAATTTTAAATGAAATATTTTAGAACTTGATTTAAGCTTTAAATCAAAACTTTAAAATTTCAAATTCAAAATAGAGTAAATTTCTTGAAATAAAAGTCCATTAAACAAATTCAATAGAACAAAATAATTAAATTAAACCATTAAAATAGTTTAACTAATTCATTGAAATATGGAAATTTAATTCAAAATATTTCCATCTTTAAATCTAAATCTAGTTGCAATATAATAAATCTTTTGAATTATATATATATATATATATATATATATATATATATATATATATATATATATATATATATATATATATATATATATATATATATATATATATATATTTTATATATATAATATTAATAATAATAATAAAATATTATATATCTTAATTTTTCATTGCTAATAGTATATCCCAATTTATCTATGCAATAATAAGAGTAATAATAATAATATAATAATAATAATAATATATAATAATATGTAATAATATAATATATGTAATAATAATATAAGGAATATTATGAAATATATATAATGTATATATATATAATAATAATAATAATAATAATAATAATATAATAATAAATATATATATCATAATATATAATAATATATATAATAATATAATAATAATAATAATATATAATAATATTAATATATATAATAATAACTATATATATATGTATATAATATATATGTGTATATATATGTAATAATAATAATATATATATAATATATGCTTGCCTATAGTAATATATGTAATATTTATATATAATATTATATGAAAAATAGCAATATGTTTATATAATAATAGCAATAATAATAATAATATATAATAATATAATAATAATAATATGTAATAATATAGTAATAATATAATAATATATATGATATATATAACCAACAATAATATAATAACCAATATAATAATAGCAATAATATATATAATAATAATATTATGTATATAATATAGTAATGTATGTATGTATAACTTGTAATGTATGCTATATAACAATAATAATATATAATAATAATATATATAATAATATATATGTAACCAATATGTATATATGCTGCTCTTCAACTGCTTTAACAACATATATATGGCAACCTTTGTAATAACCATGTAGTAACCACAGCCATATAATATGAAATAACAACCCATATACGCTTAGCCAATATATGTAATATAATAATATAGCAATAATAATAATATATATAATAGCATATATATATATATATATATATATGTATATATATATATATATCAGTGTGGCGACTCGTGGTCAAAATTCTTGAGTAGGCAAATCAAAAATTATATATATATATATATATATATATATATATATATATATAACTAATATATATATATATATATATATATATATATATATATACATACCACTTCTTTCTTTATAATAATAATATATATATATATATATATATATATATATATATATATATATATATATATAGGGCATCGTCCGAAGCAACATGCGTAGATGTCAACTATAAGACTACATTAAAATAAATAGCATTTTGATTTCGGCAAACAGTTTCATCGATGAAACTTTAAAAAAAGTATTTTATAATATTTATTAATAACATCTTAAATATTAGTATCATCTTAGGTCTGGCAGCATACGCTCTGAGTAACCTTCCATTTCTGCAGTAGTACGAGCAGGAGTTACCAAATATTGTTTTTTTATTATGCTCTGGAAAATGTTAATTTTTTATTTTCTTTTTAGGGGGTTCGCAAGCCGACGGTGGGACAGAGGGGACTGAAGTCCACCCCGTCGTCCCGGTAGGCGAAGAAACCGACTCTGTCCATCTGGGATATCTTTGATTAAAAAAAAAATCTCTGTTTAGCCTTTGACGCTCCCTCGGAGCGCTAGAGGCTCATTCGTTCTCATAAACAATAAATTACCATCATACAATTTTATTATTAACTCTGGCCCTCTTAGACCATTTTCAAAGCAGCCTTTATTTCATGTTAATAGCCACT
>JABUQX010029854.1:0-7500 GCA_015478945.1 Trachelipus rathkii
GTTGTACTTCGTTCCAATGGAAAGGTGGGTGTTAACCGTTTTCGCATTCATCCCACCCAGATTAGAAATTCCGTCTATTTTTTTTTTTATTCATTAGTAGCTTGCTTACTTATATAAATTTAACGTGCATAGAACTGATGAAGGCAATGCCATGTGCAACTAGCAGCAACAGTACCAGTCTTGTTTTACTGCACATACTAGGTATATATTCTAAAAGGATATAAAATAAATGAACTTTCTTGTTTAGGAAAATCAATTTGTTTTTGTCTAAAGTGATGATATTTGTAGACCAATCTTGAACCAGGGACCGAGGCCTAAGAACTGACAAGAAATCTATGTTGTATCGATTTGTCTTGCCATAAGTTGAATTTATTTCCTTTTTTAAATATATTAAATTCAGTTTGAATACTTTTGATGTAGCATGTATACTTAACACACAATTGTATGAAATATATTTATCCGCCTCATAAGTCATATACTGGGTTGAATTTCCTTTATCTATTACCATTAATAAAGAAGAAGCTGAAAGAACAACCCCGCCCCATTAATATGAGGTTCGATTAAATTTTAAAAAGAACTAAATTTCAGATAGTTATGCTGCCAATACAGTATTATAAGATGAGTTTCATTTGAGATAAAAATTCTTTGTTTTAAAATCACAACTAGTGATATTCTTCTGAAACCAAACTGCAGCACATACATTAGAGTTACAAGTTTGTAGAAGATAAAGTTTCTCTGGAATCTGATATTTTATGTAAATTGCCATTTATAAGAAAAGGAGTTTAGGGAAGTGGTGCAATTGTGAATAGTAACTATGCAAGTGTTGTTTACTAAGATTGAAATATTTGGACCGTGGGAAGGTACCAAAGACGGCGAGGTGTTGGAACCTGTATCGCCCATGGCGTCAACAAAGAAGAATGCAACAACATGTTGATTTTTAGTTTGTTCTTGACTAAGAACTATTTCAAATCCGATAAGGGACCCCCTTTTTGAGAAGATCTTTTACCTTGAAGATTTTTTCCAATCAACATACGTTGCATGATCTTCCAATGGAAGTGACCTCCGTAGAATGGGGAAGATGTAAGGATTTGGTCGAACATCTGAATGAAGAAGAAACAATGAGTGAAACTACAAGTTCTGTGGAACATTAAGTAGGACTGGAATTGATTGCTTTAGAAACAATTTTAAAGAAAGATCGGATAGTTCAAAACATAAGTAAGGAAGTAAGATAAGTTTTGTATCTGGTGTCTGACAATGTAAGCGTGTAATTTCTTTGTTTGTCTCCAATATGAAGAAATGCTAGATATATTGGGGACAAGCTCGATTTTAGTGTGAATCCAAAAGGTATGGTACGTAATACCAGTAACGAATCATAATCCGAAATTACAGAGTTCATCTCTTGCTTTTAAAAACATTTCTAGATCTCTGGAAATATTTGTTTGAGCTTAGACTTCCGCTATTATAAATTTTGATTAAATCTTTTCGGTAAGATAATTACTTTAGTATTAACTTGAAATTTTCCTACAATTTTTGCAGATTAAAAATTTCGACTATTGCATGGAAATTTGGCTAACTTCATGAGTTTATTCAAGAAGTATAAATTTACTTTAACTTTTAGATTTTTTAGGGTTTATTAATTTTTTTTTGTTTTATAAAATATCAGGTCGCCTTTCATTGATTGTAATAATATTAGTTGATCAATCCGACATCAAAATGGTTAATTGTACACTTATCATTTTAAAGCGGAGTTGATCAATTGATTCATTAAAAGAAAAATATTTTTTTGTTGGTTAGTTTTAATCTTAATCATTATTTTACAATTAAGGTTAGTTTTAAACCAATAAAGTTTTTCATCATTGCATGCAATTATTTTCTAACTTATTTAAATCTACTAGTTTAAACTACAATCTTATAATTAGTAGGAAGGAGTTATTCTGTTAAAACAGCTTTAAACTTTTTGTTTACTAATTTTTAGGAAAACGTTTCTTAAAATTACTTAAAATTTAATTGCTGCATAGCTGGAAGCTGGAAGCGTTTCTTAAAAGTTACTTAAAACATAAAAGTTATTCATGCAATGAAAATATAAAACAAAATGTTAGTTTTACACAAAAAAAACTATACAACTAATCATGCAATTGAAGCAAATATGGAACAAAATGTTAGTATTGCAAAGATACTTTTAACTAAATAAAAATAAAAATTATAGTACAGGTGTTAGTAACTGCCATTATTTACAAATATTATCGTAATAACTGATTGTTATTATTTTTTATTATTTTCCTTCAAACAAAAAGTTTTTGAGTTTTTTGTTTTTTAATAAGATTTTATTCGATCGGGCCCCTGGCGTAAGAAAAATGTTTCTTAAATGAGAACCCATTGCTTAAAATAATGAAAAAAAATATTGTTAACAAATAATTGTTAGGTTAATAAACCTAAAAATAGAAAACTTATGTACTATATCTAAATTATATTGGCATGAGAGCATACTTATATGCGTTATTAATAACTACAAGTTTTGGTCAATGCTTTCTTAAGCATAGCTGTATTGTAACTTAATCGACTAGAGGACTCATCTGAACCAACTAGGCTGAGATTTTTCTTAATCCAAACTAAGTAGCTTAATAAAAAAGACAAACTAAAATAAAGTAAACCGGTTCTTAATCCAAGCTAAAACCTTTTAAACTCAAACTCTGAACGAGTAAATGAGAAAAAGTGTAATGAAACACAATATATAAAAAAATATGATAAGATAAGCTGGCTTAAATCATCCAAAGTATACAACTGAATGCCTGCAACATTAGTTTGAACTTCAACTTCGATGAAATTTTGTAATCTTATATTATCTTAAAATATTATCAAAAAAAGAAAAAGAAAATTCTACAAAAGAATTTACAACATAAAAAAAAATATATGTTCAAACAAAACATGTCTTTGCATCTATCTGATGTTTGAACATTTTGAAAGCAAAAAAAAAAACAATATGGGGTATCCCTTAAAGTGAGATCTAGGAGAGATTCCATTACCCATCGTGGGATCCACATCGATCCTAAGGCGATCTACAGCTTTAAATTTGAATACAGCAATTATATCCATACTCCGACACTACCTGTCTCTACTTTCAACAACTATCAGTGGATTCAGCATTTATTGCTAATCCAAAAACTTGATGGGGAAGTTGATTGGTACGTCAATCAGTTCTCTACTTCTTCTTAATAGAGTGCGCTTTCGGCTCTATGCTTTTTACTATGGGAGCTATCTGATGCAGAAGTAGGTCCCTTTTTCTTACAAAATCAGCTTCATAGAGTGCTGCTCTATTTTATACGTTTCCTCTCACTCTGATTTCTAGGAACACTTGCGTTCCGACTTTCTATGAGTGTTTTGTTCACTGCGAACTATGTTTTCTACAAACTTATTTTGAAAGGAACGTACTTGTGAAGGTCCTCTGAAAAGAATGGGGACTTCTTGCCCTTCTTATCTAATAAGAACTTATCTCTTCTTTGTCAGAACTATAAACCTTCATTCATCTTTCTCACAGAGATTATTTTTCTGTGATTTCACTGCCCTAAATACCTGGGACTTTTAATGACTAAATGCTAATTTTACTGCCTATGTACACTAAACCTAATAGTGAGGGATGGTTCTCCTCTTTTCGGTTCTATTACCGAACAAAAATATAAAAACTTGGTCTCCCTTTTTGTCCAAATCTTAGCTCTATTGTGACTTTCTATTCTTAGCTAACTGGTAACTACGACTTCGTAATTACTCTTACCCTTAGTCATTCTTCGACTAAAGATAATCTTTCCTATACATCCCTTTTTACTACTATGGAGAGTGTCCAGTCTCCTTATAATAAATATCTCTACTGTGCTTTACGTCTAAGAACTACTTTGAATCTGGAACAAATGGAAAACATTAATAAAATTCGGGCAATCATGATAGGTCAGTTATCCAAAACTTGATAGAAACAACTCTCTTTCAAGATACCAAACGCTTTCCTAAATTCAAATTTGGTACTATACCTTGGACCTATCCTCTCACTAGAATATCCTGGTAACTACTTGTTATACAAAAATAAAAACAAACAAAAACAAAATAAATATGAATTGAAACGGATCTGCGTTGACTTTTCCAAAAAGAATATTTCTAACTATAAGATGTCCACTCCTTAATAGAAACATTTCAACCTGAAATTGTCATCCTACGATTCAACACTTTAATTCGGATGAAGGAGGATGAGGCGCTATGTTAACCTATCCCTGTTTGGTCTGTATAACAGTTTAAGACCTTAAAACCTAAACCTAAGTTCTAACCTAAATTCTATACCTTTAATATAGAATCGCAAACTTCTAAATCAAATAGAATAAAATAAATGAATAGGATAACCTGTTCTTTTCAAAAGAAACAACCTACTTATATGCAATTGAAGCACAAAATAAACTAAACAATAATAAAAAACACAAAACTAATCACATTTCCTTGGGTCTCCCGAATTAACTAAGCTTGACTTTCTTCCTCTTCCAAACTTAAATAAAGAATTGAAAGCTTTTAAACAACATAGACTAAAGAACTGAATTAGGAATAACCATTTCTTTTCCCAAAAGAAACAGTATACTTGTTGCCACTTGAAGCAAAAAAAAACCCAAGCTAAACAATAAAATAAAAAAAACAATACTAAGACTAATCACATTTCCTTTTGGGTCTTTCGAATTTAACTAAACTTTACTTACTTCCTCTTTCAAACTAAATAAAACCCCGACTTGTCTGTTAACTTCCCTTTAGCGATTGTCACCATCGTTTGCTACGGGCCTAAAATCAAATCTTAAGTTTCCGAGTCTGAAAATATCTAATGCTTTTTCTTTCTCTTTCCTTAAAAAAAAAAAACATAATAATATATATATATATATATATATATATATATAATATATATATATATATAATATATTAATATATATATATATATATATATATATATATATATATCTATATATAATAATATATATATATATATTAGTCTTTACCATCAAGGGGCTGGGCTTAAACTCACGACAAAGGACCTAACTTAAGGTGATCTCCTTTCCCGACGTATGAAATTTTACCCATAAACTACTTCCTAGACGAAACATAACGGTGAGTTAGCTCCTAACCTATCTTTCTCTCATGACTGTCTTCTTGTGCATCCTAAACATTCTGTTAATCATGCTACTGATCTCTAAAAAAAAAGGTTCTCTGTTAAATGCGGGCAAATCTACAATGGGATACTTTCGTCCTAACCTGCAACTTCCCTAAAGACCTATCATTCGAAGCGCTGTTAATATAAAGAATCAGGCTTACCTTCTGTTTTTTAACACAAGAAAAGAATTTTGCCTTTTCACACGCTTGTAAATTTCATCATGTTTGGGGTACGACACGTGCGGCAACGTCTAAGGCTATGGATAGTATTATTTTGTCCGTATACCTTACAGAATGATGACCAAGGAGCATTTGTCGCGCTATTTAGCTGATCGACTACTAAAAGCTTTCCAGTCTGGTGATAAGGTATTATTCCATCAATTTGATGTAGAGGTGCAAGTCTTGCGCAAGCCCTCAGGCAACGGTCCTATAATTCCATCGTCAGTAAACTTTATAAGTGGGAGAATTAACAGAGTCCAAACCCGTACTAGCAATACTGACAGACATGAGAAAAGTGCGGTTGGCTGCGGATATAGAGCAATAGCTGCATGTCATAAACTCCATACCCTATCACCGCCTAGGTCCGACGATGAGTATACCTCTACCATAAGTGATTCTACACTTAAAGGGTTATCTGAATTAAGGAAGCAGATTGCAAATGATTGCGGGTTAGACTATAAAGAACCAATGATACCTGAACATTTCGCAAAAATAGGAAAATATTTTAAAAGTAGGATATTCATTTTCGCTAATACAGCACAACACCTCCTTGAAATACTATTTAAACCGCATGAAATGGACAGAAGTAGACCCTTGTATATAATAGGTTATGATAAAATGGCTACCCACTACTATTACCCATTCCCTAAAGGCACCATTAAACTTGCCATAGGTAGTATAGACGCAACATTAATTAAAGGAGCCATACTCTGTAATCTCTGTTATAGTTTCACAGATCACATAACTAAACATTTAAAGGATGAATGCACTGAGTATAGATGCACACAGTGTTTGACCTACGAGTGTAAAGGAAAACCAGGAACTAATACGGAGCTTCTACATTGCGATGACTGCAACAGGGATTTCTACAATGCCGAGTGTCTCAAACTCCATGAAGATCGTACTTGTAAGAAACTCAGAGTGTGTTCCCTGTGCGATGAGATGATGATGGCTGATAAGAAAGGTAATCACCAGCATGATTGCATACATATACACTGCGGAGTATGCGGGGAAAAGTAAGGAGCAAACAGCGTTAAACATGAATGCTACATGAAGATTAAGATCCCTACTGGTGAGACATTGAAGAAGAAGCAGGTGTTCACCTTTTACTATGACATTGAAACATTCAACAATCAGCGTGTAGATGCTAACAATCGTGCTGTTACACACATGATCCCATATCTTCTAGTGAGTATGTTAGTGTGTTACGACTGCGGCGAGAAAGATCTTGGCGACGAGCTGTGTGGGAAATGCAGGACTCGGAGCACGGAGATCTTTAATTTGGATGTAGAAGCAGAAGGAGACTACCAGAGATGCCCTGTGGATCAATTCATCAATTATCTCTTCAAGTTCTCTGAGACCCATAAGAAAGCTAAAATACTTAGTTGCTGCCGCACAATGGAAGATAAGTTCGACACGCAATTCGGTATCAGCAAACTGCATAGCCCGACCAGGCCGCAACATCAATCTCTTCCAATCTGTGAAAAGGGGGACCAAAATCATCACGTTGACTGCTAATCGTAACATTTATTTCAAAGACACCCTACTGTTCATGCCTTGCGCCCTGAAGAAGTTACCGAAGTGTATGGATCTTAAAGGTAAATTGACTAAGGGATTCTTCCCTTACAGATTCCTTACTCGGGATACCTTGAATTATAAGGGTCGAATTCCCGATAAAGCAATGTTCGAAGTAGACCGTATGAGTGACAACGAGAAGGAAGATTTTGAAAAATGGTATAATAGCTTTAATAACAAAGAGTATGACATCAATGCTGAATGCACCACCTACTGTATTCAAGATGTGAGCATCTTACGTCGCAGCTTTGAAAAGTTCAGGGGTATATTCCTGAGAGATTATAAAATCGACTGCCTTGATGAATGAGCTGCCATCGCGTCCCTCTTCTTTACTATCTTTAAGATGTGGTTTATGCCTGAGAAGTCACTGGCTCATATAGGACGAACCGACGAGGGTAATTACTCATTTGAGGGGGTTAAATGGTTAAACTTTATGGAATTGTACACAGGCCGACGAATTGAACATGCTAGGAATGGTGGCGAGCTAAAAATTCAAGATCAAGAACAGATTCCCTCAGACCGACGTTAATCTGTAGG
>JABUQX010029854.1:12500-15000 GCA_015478945.1 Trachelipus rathkii
AAGGGAGGAAAAGGAGAGATTTAGAGAAGAACTTCAACTGCTGTACGATAGGATTGGAGGAGAGACAAAGATCATAATTGGAGACCTGAATGCACATATTGGAACTAGAAGAGAGGGAGAAGAGAGAGTCATGGGGGCTTTCGGAGTGGGAGACAGGAACGAAGAGGGGGAACTGATGATAGATTTTGCAGTGAGAAACGGATTAACTTTCATGAACACATGCTTCCAACATGAAGAAAGTAAAAAGTGGACCTGGTACAGATGGAGTGTGGATTTAGAAAGATACGTAGAAAAATCAATGATAGATTTAGTTTTGACCAATAAAAAGAATATATTTATGGACGTGAAGAGCCTACCGAACGTATCCTTGGATTCGGACCACAGGATGGTAATTGGGATACTGAGATGGAGAGAGAGAGATAAGCCGAGGAAATTAGTTAAAAAGAGATATCTGCTAGAAGAACTAAAGGACCAGGCAACGAAGGAGAAATTTGATGAGACCTTAAAAAGGAGAAAGATGCAAGTAGGAAATATGAGAGAAACAATAGATGAAAAATGGAATAAATTTAAGGAAAATATGATGGGAACAGCAAAAGAGGTCCTGGGAGAAAAGAGAATAAGTAGAGGGAGGAGGAAAAAGACAGCATGGTGGAACGATGAAGTGAAGGCTGCCATAACTGATAAGAATAGGGCATACAGGAAATGGATGAAAGTAAAAACTGAAGAAAATAGATTGGATTATGTTGAAGCCAGAAACATTGCAGAAAGGATAAAAAGAAGGAGTATGAAGCAATCATGGGTAAAAATAGGGTCGGAACTGAAGGAGAACATGATGGGAACAAAAAAATTAATCTATGGATTGGCTAAAAGTATGAGAACCTCGAAAGAACCAGAAACGCACGTCATAATGAATAAGGAGGGAGAAACGTTGGTAGGGGAGGAGGAGGTGTTGGAAAGATGGAGAGAATACTTTGAGGAATTGTTGAGATTTGAGGTTGAGGAGGTGCAGATGGAGAGGGAACGGGAGGTGGTGGAGGAAGGAGAAAGGACAGAGGGGATATTGCTGGAGGAAATAAGAGAGGCAATTAAAACGCTAAGAAATGGAAAAAGCCCAGGAACCGATGGACTGAATGCTGAATTATACAAGACTGGAGAAGGAGTGGAAGTATGGCTACTAGAATTACTGAATGAGATATGGGACAAAGAGAGAATACCTGACGAATGGAGTAGAGCGGTGATTTGCCCTATATATAAGAAAGGAGATAAAAGAATTTGTAACAACTACAGAGGGATAGCTTTACTGAATGTTGCTAGCAAAATATACGAGAGAATATTGGAAAGGAGACTGAGAATCAAAGTTGAAGATAAACTAGGAAGTTGGCAGTATGGCTTCAGAGCGGGAAAAAGTACAATGGATCCAATCTTCTACATGAAAATGATGATAGAAAAAACAATAGAATGGAATAAAGGAGCAGATGTGGCATTTGTAGACTTTGAGAAGGCCTTTGATAGGATTGATAGGGAAAAGCTATGGCGAGCACTGGACGAACAAGAGTATGAAATACCACAAAAATTAAAAAGAGCAATAAAAAGTACATACTGCAGTACAAGAAATAAGATAAGGGGAGAAGTAAGAGAAGAAGGATGGTTTGAGGTGAGTTCAGGAGTGAGACAGGGCAGTGTGCTCTCGCCCCTGCTATTCATATTATACATGGATTACGGACTGAAGAGAATATGTAGACAGGTAGACAATGAGCACACACTACTATACGCAGATGATGCAGCATTGATAGCAGGCGAGGGAGCGGACCTGCAGGAAATGCTGAACAGATGGGATGCCCAAATGGGAGAAATCGGTATGAAGATGAACACGGAGAAACCGGAGGTATGAAGAATAGGCCTAGAGAAAGACGAACTGAAACATCAATATAGAAGAAGAGGACTACAAGCAGGTGGATAAATTCAAATACTTGGAAGTGATGATGGAAGGGAAAGGAGGTCAGGGAGGAGAGATAGGCGAGAGGATAAAGAAGTTCTCTCAGAACGTTGGAGCATTATACCCAGTACTGAAAGAAACAGCTATACCAAAAGAAGTGAAAATGGTGATATACAGAACAATACTGAGACCACTACTAGTGTACGGATCGGAATGCTGGGCACTGAACACAACACAAATGAGAAGAGTGGAGGCGGCGGAGATGAGGGTGCTGAGGTTGATTGAAGGAGTTACCCTGAGAGATAGGCGGAGAAGTGAGGAAATACGGAGAGAGCTGAGAATTGGATCAATAACTAAAAATATACAACAGAATCAACTGAGATGGTATGGACACCTCAAGAGAATGGAAGAGGGAACTGGACCAAGAAAGATGCTGGAATGGACGCCAGTGGGCCGTAGACCTGCGGGCAGACTCAAGAAAAGATGGAAAGATGCGGCCGAAGATGCGATGAACGTCAGAGGAGTGTCTATGGTGGATGTGGAGGAGAGAAGAATATACGAAGA
>JABUQX010029854.1:22500-26315 GCA_015478945.1 Trachelipus rathkii
ATGAAAAAAAAAAAAAAGAATCTTATCGTACTACTCATTGGAATTGTAGAAAGTTAATCCCAAATTTGATTAATTTGTAAAATATTTTTCAATTTTTTTATAATTTATCAGAAAATAAATGTTATATATGCAAATTTATATTTATTATTAATATTATGAGATTCCTTTTGAACATGTTAGAAAACTTTTGAATAGTTTAGATAGTATTTCAAATTTTGAAGCATTTGAATTAAATATTCGTAAAGATACACAGAAAGTTTTGAACAGTTTCATAATAAAACTGACAATGCTCAACAGTAAAATTCTGTTTCATCAAGCTCAATTATCATGTGTTCTGTTCGGAGTATCATCTTGAGAAGATGCAATCAAAATTTAATAATACTCTGGTATGTGGACTAAAATATTCACCAAAAGCTTCTTTAAGTGTATGAAAAAAAAATTATTTGGTTAGTGTAAATATCTTAGGTATATAAGCTGGACTAGTGCTTTAAAGAGGAAAAGTAACCTTAAGGTCTATCATAACAATACTTACATTTTCAAAGATGCAAAAGGTCATTATAATAAAAAAACTGTATTATCTGAGGATATAAAGAATTTATTACAAGTGTTTGAATGTTTTTCGAGGTAAATGAAATCTAAACAATATATTAAATTTCCAACATTATTGGTATTAGTAGTAAAACTTTTTGTAAAGTATAATATAAAATTTACTTACAATAAATAAAAAAAAAAATATATATATATATATATTTTCATTAGTTTATCCTTTATAAAAAAAAACACATACAAAAAAAATATATTTCAAAATATTTTTAAGTTATAAAGAATGTTTATAAAACATTAAAATATTTAAAAACATTTTAAATAATAAAAAATGATATAAATATATGAAATATTCTTAAAAATCTAGATAAAATCAGATTTCATTATATACCACAATATATATTTTGAAGCGAGTCGTAGACTCGTAATATATATTATAATATATATATATATATATATATATATATATATATATACTATATATATATATAACATATATAACATATATACCATATATATATATATATATATATATCTAACTTTATCCATAACTTAATTAACTCAATCTTTCTCTATTTCTTTACTAACTTTCTTTTCATATATACACCATATATATATATATAGCCATATATTCCATGCTCTTTCCTGTGATGTAACAGAGTTTTAATTAAATAAGTATAACTTGTTTTGTCTGGTCAAGCGTATCTACATTCTTTAATATTTGATATATTTATACCGTTCTATCATTATTCCAAATATTTTCAAATTTAAAAAAATTTCAAATATTTATAACAAAAAAGATTTTGAAAGATTTTTATTTTGTATCTATTTTTTTTGTTAAAGCATAAACTAATGAATATATATATATATATATATATATATATATATATATACTCATATATATATATATATATATATATATATATATATATATATATATATATAACTATATATATATATATATATATATATATATATATCTCTATTTTTTTATGTATTTATTGTGTAATAAATTGTTGCATCATACTTTTGAAAGTTTTACTATAACTTCTGTCGGTATTATATGCTGGGCCCTGGGCCTTCGATAAAGAACTTAAACAGTGTAATATTTCTTTATATTCTCCGATGTACGGTTTTAGAGATGAGCTTTATCTTTAGTCTGTGATGGCTGCTGCCTTTTTCGCACATAGTCCGGCTTAAACGAATGTATTACACCCAACCAAATATTTCTGCTTTGGTGAAAATGTCCATATACAAGTACTGTTCATATATTGATTGCACCTGCCTCAAGATGATACTCCCGGGTGTAACACATGATTATGGCAATGGCGAACCCTGATGGCTTTGCATAGTCAGCATTATCAACTGTGGCCGAATGGACTCGAACCCATACTGAGGAGAGATCCTGTTCTTAAGGCGAGGCAAAAGCTCGCCTTAACCTAGACCAAGCAGTGAACTATATATATATATATATATATATATATATATATATATATATATATATATATATATATATATTTATATATATATATATATATATATATATATACAATGAAATGTAATTTTATAAATATTATATATATATATATATATATATATATATATATATATATATATATTCTTCTTTAACTCTTATATATATATATATATATATATATATATATATATATATATATATATATATATATATATATATATATATATATATATATATATATATATATATATATATATATATATATATATATATATATATTAGAGTCAAAGACTCGCAAAAAAATTCCGATTGTTTTTTTTATCATTTTCATGTGAAACTTGTCAAGATTGAATATTTCATAAATTTAAAGCGTTCTATATTATATAAAATATTTTTAAATTATTCAAAATTTTTTAAACATTCTTTATAATTAAAATTTTTTTTAAAGTTTTTTCTTTTTGTATATATTTTTTGTTTTAATTATAAACTAATGAAAATATATATATAATTTTTTTTTTTATTTATTCTAAATAAATTATTTTACATCATACTTTACAGAAAATTTTACTACTAATATCTATAATGTATTAAATTTAATATTTTGCTTAGATTTCATTTAGCTCGATAAATATTTAAACATTTTAATAATTTCGTTATATCCTCCGATAATACAGTTTTGGTATTAGAATGAGCTTAAACCTAACATATATTACACTAGCCAAATAATTTTTTTTTCATACACTTGAAGAAGCTTTTGGTGAATATTTTAGTCCATATACCAGAGTACTATTATATATTGATTGCACCTGCTCAAAATGATACTTTAGTCCCCGAACAGAACACATGATAATTGAGCTTCATGAAACAGAATTTTACTGTTGAGCATAGTCAGTTGTATTATCAAACTGTTCAAAAGTTTCTAGTGTTTCTTTACGAATATTTAATTCAAATGCTTAATTAAAATTTGAAATACTATCTAAACTATTCAACAGTTTTCTAACATGTTCAAAAGGAATCTCATAATATTAATAATAAATATAAATTTGCATATATAACATTTATTTTCTGATAAATTATAAAAAAAAAAATGAAAAATATTTTACAAATTAATCAAATCTGGAATTAACTTTCTATAATTCCAACGAGTAGTACGACAAGATTCTAACTTTTTTTTTCATTTTTATAAGCTATTGTAGCTTTATAGAGCTATTTCCGATAGAATCGACATTAAAACATATATACTTATATATATATATATATATATATATATATATATATATATATATATATATATATATATATATATATATATATATATATATATATATATATATATATATAACTATATATATATATATACATATATATATATATATATATATATTATGAGTCAATGACTCTAGTCAAAAATGTCCTTATCTAAAATTTAACATTGCAAATTTTATCAATATTCTTTAATATTTCATATTTTTATATATTTCTTTATTATTTAAATTTTTAAAAAGTTTTGGAAAACTTTTCAACTATATTTATAATTAAATAAAATTTCAAAAGATATTTTCTTTTTGTATCTTTTTTATAAAGCGCAAACTAATGAATAAATATATATATATATATATATATATATATATATATATATATATATATATATATATATATATATATATATATATATATATATATATATATATATATATATATATATATATATATAAATATATATATATATATATATATACTATATATATATATATATATATATATATATATATATATATATATATATATATATATA
>JABUQX010029855.1:0-2500 GCA_015478945.1 Trachelipus rathkii
TGGATAAGAGTAAGGTTATGGTTGTGAGTGAGGACAGTCCTCAGTGTGAAGTTTATGTAGATGGTGAGCAGCAGCTGGAACAAGTGTCTGAGGTTTTGAAATATTAGGAGTATATCGTGGATGAGAAGGGAGCAGGATGATGTAAGGTATGTTAGGAAGTTGTGAATGGCAGAAAGGGGTGGCTGGTGCAATCAAATCATTGGTGTTAAATGTGAGGACTAAATCCGGTGTTATAGGGTCACTTACCTTGGGGTATGTTGTTACCTGTGTTATTTTATAGTAGTGAGACTATGGTCTGGAATAAAGTAAATCTAAAGTTCAATGTGTTCAGAGAGACAATCTTAGAAATTATTGGAAGGTGTGGGAAAATTGATAAATGGGGAATAGAACTTATTAGGGGGATTGTGTGTGGTGGCGAGAGAAAGGGTAAATGAGAGAATAAATGAAAGTATGTTTGAGATGGTTTGGTCTTTTTCTGGAAAGGATGAATGATAGTCAGTTGGTTAAAGCGGATGTATGAGTGGCGAGTGTGTTGGGAACCGACCGGCTGGGAGACCGAAAGAAAAAGTGGATTGAGTCAGTAAACGTATGTTTTGAGGGAGAGAAATGTGAGTTTGTGATTTGAGGCAGAAGAAGGTGTATAACAGGGTCAAAAATGGTATGGGACGCTAGTTTGGCCCCTGGGCGGGGATGAACACAGTGACGATCTTATAATGAGGATCCGTCCTTTGTCACATGAAACTTTGGGGTGGATTTTCTGGCTACGGCAGGGTTTGCCACTAATTAAGCGACACTGAGGGGACCGGTGGGCTGGAGAACTTTCTTTCTCGACAAATATGTTCTTCTACTGCTTTTCTTTTCCGTGCATAGTCACTTACCTTACTACCATTCTTCTTGGGAATATAGAAGGTAGATAAAGAAGAAGACAAGAATATATAATATATATATATATATATATATATATATATATATATATATAACTAAATAACAATAATATATATATATATATATAAACATATAACTCTTCTTTTTCTTATAACTTAATAGCATATATATATAACTGCTATAACTGCTCTGCTGCTAATATATATATATATAACCTTAATATATATATATATATATAACATATATATATATATATTAACTATATATACCTGCTGCTATATATATATATATATATATATATATATATATATAATATATATATATATATATATATATATATCAGATGTGTTCCCATAGGAATGTGTTACTTTTATTCTTTTTCTTTCATTTCGTTTCTTTTATTTTTTTACTAGGTCGTCGGGAAATAACGCATTTATTAATTTTCAGTTGTAAAACATTACTTTTAAAGCTGCTAAGTTATAAATATTTGGTAATAACATTTGTTTATAACATTTGTTTATAACATTTACGTTAAAGACTTACACCAGCCTATTTTTGCACCGATTTTCTTGAAACTTGTTTGTAATTTTAAACGAACCGTAATGAAAAAATCCCCGTAGTCCCCGTAAAAAATTTTATTGTGCTATGCATTCATTTGCCACTAGAAAATCATGTACTACTATTTATTTTCTAACGATCCAATAAAAAAAATAAAAAATAACCCATCTTATAATACAGCAGGTCCTATATATAATTAAGCATATATATATATATATATATAATAACATATATACTCTATATATATATATATATATATATAATATATATATATATATAACTCTTTTATATATATCTATATATATTTATATATATATATATATATATATATATATATAAATAACCTTAACTATATATATATATATAAATAATATATATATATATATATACTCTTTCTATATATATATACTATATACTCTTTACTGCTATATATATATATATGTAATATATGTAATAGTAATATATAATAACATATATATATATATATATATGTATATATATATATATATATATATGAAAATTATAGCATATAATATATATGTAATACTTATTATCCAAAAATCTTATATGTATATATATATATATATATATATTAATATATACATATATATATATAATAACTTAATAATAACATATATATATATAACAACAATAATAACCAATATATATATCTACATATCTTATATATATATAAGAGGTGCATATATATATATGTAATAATCATAATCACTATTATATATATATATATAACTAATAACTATATATATATATAATAACATATGTAATATATATATATATATATATATAGACAAGGTGTGTGTGTATATATGTAGCAACCTTATATATATATATATATTATATATATATATATATATACATATATATATATAACATAAAAATATATATATATACTATATATATATATACTAACTCTTAACATATATATATATGATATAATAATAATATATATATATATAACTAAATATATGTATATATATATATATAATATAATATATATACTACTCTTTCATATATAATATATATATCATATATACAT
>JABUQX010029855.1:5000-17500 GCA_015478945.1 Trachelipus rathkii
TCTTTATATGCAAAATCCTAAAGTAGTTAACTAATTGATTGTTGTGAGATTTTGCATGTTCTACCTGCAAATGTTGTTGTAACCATATTTGGCCTGTTTTTATGCTGCAACATACTTTGTTAAAAATATATTTGTCGTATAACTATCGTAAGTGACGTTACATCCACTTTCATTGCGATTGAATTGGTATACAACGTTGATAAACTAACCAGCAGAGAGTGATATCACGAGCACCAAAACAAGATGGCTTCATTATTTTTGCCTTTAAATGCTTTTAATTTTCGTAATTTCTTGGCCTAACATTTCTCTCTTGTAATAGAAGATCAAGTTATTTACTTGTTAAATCTTTAGAAATGGTCAATATATTTAATGCGTTTTTGAACGTTTTGTCTACTAAATATTGAGGAAACCGGTTGTTAATTAATAGCTTACATATTTTTTTTCATTTCTTTATCAAAGAGTTACCAATTAGAAAAATTCACATTTTTAATTTGCGAACATTTTATATACTAGTCTTTATCTAACATATTAAATTTTTAATAACTTTGCTGTTTTAATTTTAATTTAAGCTTCGTAGTTTAAATAATGTCCTACATATCTTTGAAAATGTCCAATGTGAGTAAACTAAAGCTCGGATTCTTATAAATGGAGAAAATTTTGTTTTTCTCAAGAATTGTCCCGAAAAAAAAAAACATTTTTTGAAGACATTTAAGACGTTAGATAAATCTTGCAAAAATAATATATATATATATATATATATATATATATATATATATATATATATATATATATATATATATATATATATATATATATATATATATATAATACTTATATATATATTATATATATACTATATACTATATATATATATATATATATATATATATATATACTATATATATATATATATATATATATATAACAACATATATATATATAACTTAACATATGCATATATATACTATATATATATATATATATATATATATAACCTCATATGCTGCTCTTTGCTGCTGCTCTATATAACTGCTATTTATATATAAGTGTACGAATAAATGAGTGGAAAGTTAATGGTTTCATATTAATAGTAGACTGAGAAGGGATGTGCTATGTTTTCTTGCGCTATTTATTTAATTTTATGTAAATGGATGGGTGATGAAAGAATGTAGAGGTAGTAGTTGTAGGGGGGATGGTATTAAACTGATAAAAATGGAAGAGAGAGTGGGGTGCCAACTTACAGTTTGAAGGTGACATTTGATATTCTGCAGCGAATCCTAAAAAAACGTTTTAGAGGATTTGTAGAGGGGTTTGAGTAGTAACAGAGCCAAACCGGGAATCACCAACCAGCAAGTTGTTGTTTGCTGTTACATAAACACACACCTATATATATATATATATATATATATATATATATATATATATATATATATATACTCATATATATATATATATATATATATATATATATATATATATATATATATATTAGTTTGGGTTTAAATATTTTAATTTAAAAATAATAATTTTAAATAGCTTAATTTTAAATCTTGAAGCTTAAATAAGACAGCTCTCGGAAGCTACGCACAATACACGAGGTCAAAACTACAACAGAAAAATATGAGTCAATAAGTCTTTCAGAATGTTCTACCAGTGACTCCACGCTACTGAGCTAACGCGGCTGTGAGGAATATATCAAATAAATTTAAATATCTAAAGACAGTGTTAGTGCAAATGTTCTAATTGACTGTCTCTGATTAATTATCTATTAGTATTAATTTATTTGTTCTATTCTCTTTACTAAATAAAGCTATTTTTCCTCTCTCTCTCTCTCTATATATATATATATATATATATATATATATATATATATATATATATATATATATATCGCTAGAGTGATATATATAAAAATAAAACTATACTATACTCTATATATATAGCCGTAGCTGGAGTGATATCTTGAAATAAGCATATAATAGATTAAACGAGGTACCTTCCCTTTGTTTTCGGACCCATGGAACTTTTTGTCGAGGGTTTCAGATTCCTTAAGGCTGTTTGAGGATCCCAGGATGGGGTCACAGAAGAAAAAGGAATAAACAAAAGAGAGATGCATGAAATTGAAAAGAGAAGAAGATGGACGAATGATGCAGAAGTAATTAAAAGTCGGAGACTGTTATGGCCTATGAAACGGAGCAATGAGCCGGTGAATTAGATGCAGCCTAGTAGGTTGTGGTGCTGAGTTGGCAAGCATGCCTGAATAATCCAATATTTGTGTCAATTTATATGTTAACGAAGCCTTAGAACTTGATTTTGAGGGTTTCTAGTTCCCAGCACCAGGGCAAGGTTCTCAGAATAAAAAAAACACACAGTACATAGCAGAGGAAGGATTCGGAGTCTGAAATGGAATCAGATTGGAAATAGAGCGGGAGCTGAGACAAGAGTAGCGAGGTGCCTAAATCAAAACTTACTTTTCACTTTCGCAATGTATGTTACATCAAACTATATAGAATGCTTAACGGAGGAAAATGTAGGAAGGATGATACCCTACCGTAACCAGTACTAAGCTTGCTTAACATACAGTCTTAACTCATACAATTATTAATTATAAGGCAGTTTTCCATTTTCCTCCTTTCTTTAAAAATTTGTTTACTCCACTCTCTTTTCAGTCAGGAACATTTATATTTTCTTTTCATTCTAAAAAAAAATCAATTTATTATTTTTATTGCTAGTTTCTTATTAAAATTCATATGTTATTGACACTAATATAGTGAAGTCGCAAAGGAATATCGCAAACACCCCATCTCAACCTCCTGCCAGTCGGTCATGCGCCATTGCATTACTGCTTTAAGTCATATTTGAAAAAGCATTTTACATAAGCTAAACTTGAAAATACTGTATATATTCATTGTATGAGAATAACATAAAATTAATAAAAAACATTTTATATTTTAACTAAATTTTTTATTCTAATGCATTAAAAATATGCATAAACGTAACGTGAAAATAGCTTCTTTGTATACACATTACATAAAAAATAAGTTTATTTTATGAGCATAACAAAATTTATAAAAACATTTTAAATTTGAACTAAATTTTTATTTTCTTGTATTAAAAATATAAATTAATCATTAGATTAATAAACCAAAATCTATTTGACCCAACCTCCACCCCATCCTATACACGTCCGTGATCCATTTATTAAGCGATTAAAGTCATATTTAAACTTTATTATTTGTATAACGTAACATAAAATACGTTCTTTGGATGATCACCGCATAAAAATACTAAAACCATATTATGTTCTAACTATACTGTTTATTCTTTTTATGTTTATGCCATAAACACAAAAAGAATAAACAGTTTAGTAAGAACATATTATGGTTTTAATAATTTTATGCGGTAATCATCAAAAGAACATATTTTGTTAAATATATAAATAATAGACCAGTAAATCAATCTCTATTCAACAACACTCCACTCCATTTTTCTCATCTGTGATCTATTAATTAAGGAATTAAAGTTTTATTTCAACACCCTTTCTGCATAAACTTAACGTAAGCATAACCACATTGTACAAAATATCCCAAATGGAACATTGTAATTTTCTAGATATTTATTACATGTAAAATATTCATTCCAACGGGTTTTCTATTATATAAGGAGACATACTATAAGCTATTAATATTATTATTATTATTACTATTATTATTATTATTATTATTATTATTATTATTATTATTATTATTATTATTATTATTATTATTATTAATTATTATTATTATTATTATTATTATTATTCTTATTATTATTATTTGTATTATTATTATTATTATTATTATTATTATTATTATTATTATTATTATTATTATTATTATTATTATTATTATTATTATTATTATTATTATTATTATTATTATTATTATTATATTTTATTATTATTAATCATTATTATTTATATATTATTATTATAATTATTATTGATTATTATTACATCATTCATATATTATTATTATTATTATTATTATTAATTATTATTATTATTATTATTATATTATTATTATAATCAACATATTATATTTTTTTATATTATTTATTAATTATTATTATTATTATTAATTATTAATTATTATGTATTATTTATTATTATTATTTTATTATTATTTTATTATTAAATTATATTTTATTATTATATTATATTATTATTATTATTATATTATAATAATAATATTATAATAACAATTTTAATATTACGGTATTGTTATTATTATTATTATTATTATTAATTATATTAATAATTATCATTATTATTATTATTATTATTATTGTATTATTGTTATTATTATTTTAAATAATAATTTTAAAAATAAAATATTTTATTAATAATAATAATAATAAAATATAATAATATAATAATAATATAATAATAATAATAATAATATATAATATAATAATAATATAATACTAATAATCAATAATAAATAATAATAATAATAAATATAATAATAATAAAAATAATATTTAATAATAATAAAATATATTATAATAATAATAAATAATAAATATAATAGTAATAAAAAGAATAGAATACAAATAATATATAATAATAATATAATAATAATAATAATAACATAATATAATAATAATATAATAAATAATAATAATAATAATAATAATTAATAATAAAATAATATAATAATAAAATAATAATAATAATATAATAATAATAATAATAAATAATAATAATAATAATAATAATTATATTATATATTTTAGAATATGAATTATAATAATAATTATAATAATAATTATAATATTAATTATAATAATAATTATAATAATAATAATAATAATAATAATAATAATAATAATAATAATAATAATAATAATAATAATAATAATAATAATAATAATAATAATAATAATAATAATAATAATAATAATAATAATAATTAATAAAAAGAATAAAAGTTTTACTTTTAGGATCCAATTCATGATATGTTTTTCTTCTAAATGTCCTTATTACTTTTCTTAAAACTATTCTAGAAAATAATTTACAAGAAAGTATGAGGCATAATTATTATTTATTAGTTTCCTGACCCGGTTTCATTCGTAAACATAGAACATCTTCAGAGTTTTGATTCTAACAATTGAATGAATTATTTAATATTATAAGATTAAAGGATCAAAGATTTTAAATTATTAAATTTTAGGTAGATTTTCATATTATATTTAATCTAAGGGACCTTAAGTTAAACTTTGTGTTAATGTCTGGTTTAAGAAGTCTTATGTAGTAAGCTGCAGCTCTTTTTAGTTTTTTACGCTTCGCATGAGGAGTGTAAAATTTTAAATAACTTTAATATATCAGGTACAGTTATCTTTCTAAATCTTCAGTGAATAAATTGTTATCAATCTCACACCACTCTCTTCAAACTCTTTTATTCAGCTAATCTTTTTTTTTTTTTTTTTTTTTTTTTTTTACAGTTGTCACCACCACTCACGGGCGAAGCCCTATTCAAGGAGGGGGTGTTGCACGCCTCAGAAGTACACAACTAACGCAAATTACGCATATGAGCACAGACGCAGGCTTTGTAAAGTGCGGGAGATTAAATTCAGCAGGAAACACAGAAGATGGAAGAGAATTCCACAAAGTAACAGAAGTGGCTGAAAGAAAGGAAGCACCGCAGCGACTGGCCTTGAGTTTTGCCAATATCCCACACAAAACTCATGCGCAGACACAGCACCCTTTGCTATACGAGGACGTCCGTAAAGGTGGAGGTATGCGAGTGACAAGTTCCCTAGAGCACCTGCCCTGCGGTACCTATAGAAAAGAGATAAAGCACCAACATTGCGTCGACAAAGATAGAGGGCAAGTGAAGTGGAAAGTACTGCGAACAGTTTATAAGTCTTTTGGCCTTTGACTCGACCCGGTCCAAAAGCCGGGTGAAACCAGAGCCCCCCAAGATATGAGAGCAGTACTTCACATACAAGGCGGATGAGGCCCTTGTATAGCTGAAGCAACTGAGAAAGAGGAAAAAAAGTCTTCGCAGGGTCTAAAACAGAACCCCCAGTTCTTTGAGGCCGCCCTAGCAACCGTTGTGATGTGAGGGTT
The DNA here is from genome assembly GCA_015478945.1 of Trachelipus rathkii. Lineage (NCBI taxonomy): Eukaryota > Metazoa > Arthropoda > Malacostraca > Isopoda > Trachelipodidae > Trachelipus > Trachelipus rathkii. The sequence continues at coordinate 11,113 of JABUQX010029855.1, forward strand.
TTCCAAGACATTTTTTGTTTATGTTAAGCCAAGGATGTTTATATTGTCAACAGGAGAGACGAAGAGAAACCGTCGAAAGAAATAGGAAAATTAGAAGGGGTGTTTAAGAAAGGGAGATTTGTAGAAGTTGAGTTTTTTAAAGAATTAACTTTCACAAGGTCGAGACGACCCCACCCGGAAATCCTAATATCTATCCAGATCAGCGAGAATAGCATCGGAAAGATAAGACGAGAGGCAATTCTAGAAGTAAAAGAGGGAGCGAAATTGAATGAAGTTGAAGAATGAAGGGTCGAAGTCATCGGCATACGAGTGGAAGAGTTAGATATGTGCAGGTTGAGAAGATCATTAAGAAAAGTAGAATAAAAAAGTGGGAAGATAAGGGCCAGAACCCTGAGGAACACCTAACAATTAACTGACAGAAAAAGAAGAAGTCGCACCGTCAACAACAGCCGACATTGAGCGATCTGAGAGAAAACTAGACATAAGTAACAAGTGAAGGAGGAACCCAAAGGAAGGGAGCTTGGAGAGCAGTGACGCGTTGCAAAACCGGTCAAATGCTTTGGATATGTTCAGCGCCACCACAAGTCTTCCCGTAGTTCTAAGGGCGGAAAAACCATAAATCAGTAAGAGAGGAAAGTATATCGCCAGTAACCTCGAGCGCCGAAGCCATACTGGCGATCGAAAGAGTGAATGAGAATTCCGATGATTAAGAAATGAGAGTTGAGAAGGGTTTCAAAGATCTTAGATAAGAATACAAGTGGAAAGCTAATAGGCGATAGTTTTAAGAAAGGATCAGAGCCGGCCTACCCTTTTTTCCGGAAATCGTTGGACATGGTGCGTGCTTCCAACACTGAGGGGAAGTGGTTAGTATTGATGACATAGAGAATAAAGTTTGAACGAGGGCGGGGAGTCCGCAAGGAAAGGCACACTCCCTCAAACTCGGGGAGGAATGCCATCCCGGGCCACCCGCCTTCCCAACGTTCGTAGATTTCAGGAACCCATGCACCCGATCGTCGAATGTAATCACAGGCAAGGCATAGGACACCTGAGACGAGAAGGGAGGATGATGAGGAATGCCAGAATCGTCCAGGGTTGAGTTAGAGGAAAATAGGAGGCCGAAGAGATTGCCCTTTTCAGTTGGTGAATTAGCAACAGAAACCATCAGAGCGAATAAGAAAGGAGGAACGACAGATTACAGAAGTTGTTAAGAGATGTTTTTGGCAATAGGCCAGAAAGATTTGTCAGTAGGAGAAGCAAGGCGGTTAGCGCACTTTCGTTTTTGATTGAAAGCTCGCTTTTGCTCGTCGAAGAGTAATCCTGCAACGATTTCTAGCAGAATGAAAATTAACAAGAGTGATAGGAGAACGAGAAAATTTTTTCCACTCCCGATTATGCACTGTCTCTAGCCTGATTGGCCAGAGAACAAGCACGACCGAACCATGGATTATGAGGAGAGAAAGATTTTTAGGTCGAAGAAAGGAAATGAACCTGGCTCATCCCATCAAACGACCTACAGCTCCCACCTTATCGGCAGAAGTCGAAGCGTCAACCAGAGACAAAACAGTCATTCCAATTTATATGTTTAGCGTAGAACGACGCAAGGCCCCCAATCGGCCAGAATAAAGTGCCAGAAAAAACGCAGAGGGCAGTGAGCTGTTTTGGAGAGAAAAGTATTAAAAATTAAGAGATAGTTAGGTTGTGGTTCAGATTTACCGATAGGAGCGAAAGTGTTGTATTTTAAGAGAGAAGGACTAGTTGTGAAACATAGGTCAAGCTGTGTTCAAGAATTGGTTGGAACGATCCGGAATGTGTGTGGGTTCTTTATTAGTTGCTCCAGATCGTTGAAGAATACTGAATGATTCGGCTCCTCCCACACCTAAATCGGTATGAGAGGACCCAGCCATTCAGTGTTATGTACATTGAAATCCCTAAATAGAGGACGCTCCAGTATTTGGATGAGAAGATATAACAGTCTTGTGAGAAGTAGTAAGATATTCAAAAAAGGCGTGAAAATCTGTTCTGTTAGGAGAGCAGTAAGCAGAAGCACAAGATTATTGTTGTAGAAGGGAGAAAGATTTTAAAGCCATAGAAAATCGAAATTAGGAGTTTCGAGATTCACGAGACGTGTTACAGGAATGTGTTTATGTTACATAGGCACATACTCCGCCTTTAGACGGAAATTATGAAATAAGGTTATAGTTGGACATATTAAACGAGTTGAGGAAGAATTCTTAGCTATCTGGGTCTCAAACAAGAACAAAAGGTTAGGGCTAGAGTTAGAGAGGTTGTGTTCCACGGATGCAGAGTTAGAGAGTAAGCCGCGGTGTTGGTAAAGTCGATAGAAAGCCCGCGTCTGTGCAAAACCCGCATCACACACGCACACACAACCACAACAACAAAATCAACAAGACAAAAACAGACAGACAAAAACGAAAGCTGAAATCAAGATTAAAGTTGTTTCCACAGTCACATAAAAAACGTAAGATAAAATGCTAAAACGTATTTTACACATAAATATTGTAAAACGGAAAAAAAAATCTAGAAAGTTTAAAACATACGCACTTCACACACTCTAACAGACATACGTAATAAAAAAAATTCCAATCATTTCAAACCATAAAACTAAAATATGTTCAATTAAAATAATAATGCACTAAATACGTAGGAGTTTATGCAAAAAAACCCTTTTAAAAAAAATAAAAAAATAGAAACACTAAAAACTAAAGTTAAAAAGACGAAGGAAAAATAATATATATATAACCTAGTACTATCAAAACTACGTAAGTACAATTCTAAAAACTAACTATGACTATCTAACATAACTAAAAGTTTCAAAAACAAAAATTAAAACGAATAACTTATCTTTTATAAGGATTATAATTCTTCAAATATTAAAACCAAATAGTTAAAAACAATTAAAACAGGAGAGCAGTCAATATACACACACTTATTGGGAAAAACAACTAAAACATTAAGAACATTAATCAACCCATTGGAGCTCCAGTATAATACAACTTGTCACATCACAGTCAAAACGCACAATATTATTAGTCGTGCAACCAATATACGTCGACGTACAGTCAGACTCGGGACATACGAATTGGTACACGACATGGTGATTAACTGAAAGTAAATTTTTAGTAGAGGATCAGGAAGAAAGTTTTATGGTTTTGTGGCATAGTTTAACTGTGATTTTTGAGTTGCTTGTAGATTTAATGTGGGTGTTGATAATGCTGCGTAGGCATTTTTCCTCTTTATCGAAGTCTTTTGCATTTGAAGTTTTAAAATAAAAGTTAATGCTTTCAGAGATATTGTTCGTATTATCCTATTTTTTAAGTAAAGCTGATGAAATAATAAATATAAATATGCCTCATACTTTCTTTAAAAATTATTTTCTAGAATAGTTTAAAGAAAATTAAATGGTAATTAGAAGAAAACATTTCGTGAATTGGAAGCTAAAAGTAAAACTTACATTAAAACAAAAGCTGATATAGAATTTCTAAATAATAATAATAATAATAATAATAATAATATAATAATATAATATAATAATAATAATAATAATATATAAATAATAATATAATATATGATAATATAAACGATTATAAGACTTACAAAAAAAATAATAGTAGTAAATTTGTTATAATTTAAAAAATAATAATAATATATTAAACTAATAATAATATTAAATACTTAGAATAATAATAATAAAAATAATAATAATAATATAATATAATAATAATAATAATAATAATAATAATAATAATAATAATAATAATAATAATAATAATAATAATAATAATAATAATAATAATAATAATAATAATAATAATAATAAATAATAATAATAATAAAAATAATAATAATTATTATAATAATAATATAATAATTATAATAATATAATAATAATAATAATAATATAATAATTAATAATAATATAATAATAATACATTCAAACATACATAAAAACAAAGATTACTAATTATTGTAAGTTATTAAAATTATAACTACCAAATATGAACATATATATCCGCAAAATTCAGTAGGATAAATTTAGAGCACGTCTTTTTAATGGTTAGCCTTAAAAGCTAAAGCAAAGAAAAGAAAATATCTTCACCTCTGTGTGTGTGTGTGTGTGGTGTGTGTGTGTGTGTGTGTGTGTGTGTGTGTGTGTGTGTGTGTGTGTGTGTTTTGTCTCCCTCCCTCTCTCTCTCTCTCTGCTCTCTCTCTCTCTCCTCATCTCTCTCTCTCTCTCTATAATATATATATATATATATATATATATATATATATATATATATATATATTAATATATTATATATATTATATATATATATATATATATATATATATATATATATATATATTATATATATATAATATATATATATATATATATATATATATATATATATATATATAATATATATAGTATATATTATATTATATAATATATATATATATAATATATATATTATATTTATATATAATTATATATATATATATAATATATATATATATATAATATATATTTATATATATATATATATATTTATATAATAATATATTATATATTATATATATAATATCTATATAATATATATATTATAAAATACTATAATATATATATATATATATATTATAATTATATATATATCTGTATTATAATAGAATAATATATATATTTATATATATATATATATATATATATATATATATATATATATATATATATATATAATATTCTATATATATATATTAGAATAATTATATATTTTTTATTAATATATATATATATTTGTCTATTGTGCTATTGTCCCAACGAGACTGCCACCAATTGTAAATGGTCAACACCGCTGCTAACCAATTGTAAATTGTTTAATATTAAGACAAGACAATTTCCAGGTGACAGGATAAGAAAACTTTTTATTAACAATGATTTTATTGCAACATAATACTTTATTTAATATAAAAAGACATAAATTGGTAGCCTAGTACTTCAGGTAAGATTTTAATGCACAAAATGTGACACGTGACCTCAAATGAGCGGGCAAGATGGTGACTTCGGAGTTAGCGTGAACAAGTTCGACACACAGGCTCAACAATAACTCTTGAACTAAAATCTAAGGACTAAATTAGAAAAATATAAAATACGGTATAAGACTTAAATTGTTAATACATGGGAGGGAACCTAACACCAGCAACCACTGAGTGTATAGGGTTGGAACTCCTATGAGTTGGGGACCAGCAACCACTGCGTCCGGGGGAAGGCAGAAGGCCTGATAGCCGAAACTATCTATTGGGACCTCTCACCAGCAACCACTGAGTGAGTAGGGGTTGAACTCCAGCAACCACTGAGAGTCCTGGAACTCCAATGAGTTGGGACCAGCAACCACTGAGTCCGGGGGAAGGCAGAAGGCCTGATAGCCGAAACTATCTATTGGGACCTCTCACCAGCAACCACTGAGTGAGTAGGGATTGAAACTCCAGCAACTCAACTGAGAGTCTGGAACTCAATGAGTTGGGAACCAGCAACCACTGAGTCCGGGGGAAGGCAGAAGGCCTGATAACCGAAGTTATCTACTGGGACCTCTCACCAGCAACCACTGAGTGAGTAGGGGTTGAACTCCAGCAACCACTGAGAGTCCTGGAACTCCAATGAGTTGGGGACCAGCAACCACTGAGTCCGGGGGAAGGCAGAAGGCCTGATAGCCGAAACTATCTATTGGGACCTCTCACCAGCAACCACTGAGTGAGTAGGGGTTGAACTCCAGCAACCACTGAGAGTCCTGGAACTCCAATGAGTTGGGAACCAGCAACCACTGAGTTCGGGGGAAGGCAGAAGGCCTGATAACCGAAGTTATCTACTGGGACCTCTCACCAGCAACCACTGAGTGAGTAGGGGTTGAACTCCAGCAACCACTGAGAGCCCTGGAACTCCAATGAGTTGGGGACCAGCAACCAGAGTCCGGGGAAGGCAGCAAGCTGATGCCCGAAACTATCTATTGGACCTCTCACCAGCAAACACTGAGAATGAGTAGGGGTTGACACTCCAGCAAAACCACTGAGAGTCTGGAACTCCTAAATGAGTTGGGAAACCAGCAAACCACTGAGTTCGGGGGAAGGCAAGAAGCTGATAGCCGAGACCTATCTATCTGGGCCTCTCACCAGAACCACTTGAGTGAGTAAGGGTTGAAACTCCAGCAACCACTGAGAGTCCTAGTAAAGGTTCGGCTGAGAGACTAATGTCGCTCTAAGGTAGCTTAGCTACAGTTGCCTTTGTGAGAGAGCTTTGCTTTCTGAAATCCTCAAATCTCGTGCCTATTATATTCCTCAAAGAAGTTTGAACAAGTAAGTTACGAACTAAAATGAAACGATTCTTAAATGT
>JABUQX010029856.1:0-50829 GCA_015478945.1 Trachelipus rathkii
CGACGCCATCTCGGATGAAGATTCTCGCAGCTCGTATTGTTTTACCAGTGAATAGCGTATTATATGTGAATAGACAGACCAGAGTACTACCGCGCGTATTAGTTAATATTTTATTTATTTATGCAGACCGAAACGAACGGAAGACGAGTCGATCGAGGTCGGTTATACGGTTTCCTATTTAACGCGTACCGTCCGTTACATGTTTATCGTTTTCGCGTCTAATATTTCTTCATTCGATATCTACTTATAATTTTTCCAACACATCAAACGCAACAAACCGAAAAGGGAGGGACTCGAAGGTAGCTAACAAGCGATAGAAAACAGAAGCGTTCGTATCGCCCGAACACGAGCTAGTTAATTATCGGCCTCAGTGAAAGCGGGACGCCCTCTTTCACGAAGAAGAAATAAAACGGCCGGTGGGCCGAGCGTTTAATTTTAACGTTAATAACAAAATCGAACGAAGGACCCCGACCGCACTGACAGGACCTTTCTTTCCGGCACAGGAAAGGTAGTTGGGTTTTTCGAGTCTTCGGAAAGAAATGTCGCGGTCGGTCGACGTTCGCTTCTTTCTTATTAACGTTTAATCTGAAAAAGCAGCAAGTTTTGTTAGAATTTTTTTGGTAACGAACGAAACCGCGGTACCGCGCGCGCGAAAAAAAGGGGCCGGCCACACCTTTTTACTTTTTTGCGAGGTTTCGTCCGTCCGTTTGTTCTCACTTTTATTTTTTTTTTAGTTTTTAAGTCTGGTGTTGCTTCCTTTCGATAAAGAATTTACATTTTTCTTAGTTTTAATAATATATTTATTTTTAAATTTAAGAATATTTTTAGTTTTAAGGAATATTTTTTAGATTTAGGGACCGTTTAACTAATACGCCGACTTTCTTCCCGCAGGTACGAAAACACGAACCATACGATAGGTACACGCGCACGTCGCAACGCGCGGAAATATTTTTTCCTCCCTTTATCTTTTTCTTCTTTCTTCTCCGATTTTTTATCCCCTGAACTTATTTAACAGATCATGAAAAAAAGTACTCTTAAGAATAAGAAAAATATAAGGAACAAAAGTGGAAAAAAAAAAACAATACTATAACACGTAAGTACCTGAATATTCAATTCTTTTTTAATTTTCACTTGTCAGTAATTAGTTTTTTTGGGTTTTCTTTAAAATAAACTCGCTTAAGGAACGAAAATTTATTTTGTGTACCATCTCTTGAGAAGTAAAAAGAACGTTAATTTCGCGCTTTCGCTATAGCGCGAAGATTCGATATATTTACGAAAAAAATAAAAAAATTATAAATTACTAATTATTTAATTTTTTTAATTTAATGACACACACATATAAAAAAAGAAGGAATTTTAGATATTTTAAATAGAAAACTTTATTTTATGTTAGTTACGAAAATGTAAAAAGAAAAAGAATATGAAAAAAGAAATATTAAACAAAAATATTATAAGAGAGAAAATTATTATTATTTTTGGATAATATCAACAATTTGTAAGAGAGAAAGCAAAAAGGGAAAAACTTTATCATCTTCTTACTTCGTAAGTCGAATCCAGAGCAAAATAAAATTTTTTCATTCCTTAAGCGAGTTTTTTTTAAGAGAAGAGAAAAACCAAAAAAACAGTAAATTACTTGGATCAAAGTCTATAAGAATTGATGCTTTCAGGTAACTTGAGCTATTTTTTCGATTGACGGACGAACGTTCCGAGCTCATGGAAAAAAAAGCCCTCAGACCCAGGATGATGCGATCAAAGACCTTTTCGATTTTACGAATAAAACTACAATTAAACTTGTTAGGTCCACACCAGGTTTGAAAATATAAGCCTTTCAACATGGCATCTTTTCACCGGGAAAGACATTCGGCCTAATTCTTTGTTAATTAAAGGAACAAGAAGATCAAATTTGTGCCAAAACGCATAATGAAAATACACTAACTGGAACGCTTATCTTTTGTATTTAAAAATGCGTTATAAAAAAAAAATAATGGTAATAGGTAAATGCAAAATTTCAATCTATCAATTAATTATGACACTTTTTCTAGGTAAGGAGGCGGCAATTTACGGAGAAGTATGAAACATTATTTAAAATCTGGTTGAAAAAAATTTCTAAAGGAAACGCATCAATTTAAAATTTATGGTCCCAAACCCATAATAAAGGGAACAATTTTTTGTTCCATCACCTTACGGAATTGAAGGGGGAACACTTAGGGTTTTTTCCGGAAAATTTTGAAACTTTGTCCCAGGGAACCCCCCCTGTACCCCCGCAAACTATTGAGGAGTACCTAAGGACCCTACGACCGATTTTAGTTTTACGATATCATCAAAATATTCCTGAGTTATTGAAGTTTCAACTATTAAATGAGTTAATAACATTTCTACAAAGCTGAGAGAAATCCCGAATTTTAATAATTTCATTTTATTAGTATACCGTTACTCTTTTTTGATGGTCGGAAATGGCCAATTTGATACTAAATAAAACAAAAATCTATCTGTACGTAGCAATTACAAAGAAATAGTACAACGTAGTAAGGACTACAAGAAGACATAGTTTCAAAAAGCTTTGTCATAATGTTTTTGAAAATATAAAAACATTGGCAACATGGCATCTTTAAACATAGGCGTGCTTAGTTTATGGGCCTTAAACCGTGTTTTTTTTTATATCGCTGGAAAAAATTCTAAAGGGAAATTCAAATAAAAAATTATGCATAAAAGCATGAAAGCAAAGGAAACGTTTTTTTGATGAATAACTATTTAGCGTAGGGTTCCTGAAATTGGTAATTTTGAGGCTTGTTTTCTTGCTACCACTTAAAGCAACATAATGAAATTTATAGACAAGTTTCGTGGAATCAGCGTAAGAAAATTACAACTAAAAATTACAAAATAATTTTTTTTTTTATTTTTTTGGGGCTATTTTATTTATTTCTCTCTCGTAAATACTACGATAGCTACAAAGAAAATAATAACAACTCGTTGAGCGAATCAGCGTAAGATGAGTTGTCTGCAAAATATGAAAAATTTGTTTTTGGATTTTTTTGGTTATATATTTTATTTTTTTCTCGAAAACTACGATCAGTACAAGAAAAAAAATTGTTTCCATTTTTTTAAAACAAATTGTCTGAACAATGATTCCAAATAGGTTATTTATTTTTTTTGTTAGCTATCGTAGTGTTTTTGATGAATAAAAAACAAATAACCAAAAAAATAAAAAAATTTTTTGTTTCCACTCTCTTTAGAACAAGATATATTACGCCTGACTCACACAAACGAATGTATAATTAGTTTTTCTTGTAGCTATCGATAGTTTCGATTTTGCCACTTAGACCTTCGACTGTAGCTATATTCTGAACTGTTCGTTCGTTTGTTGTTGAACTAATATAAGTCGAAGTCTAAGTGCAAAATCCGAAAAATAATTTCGACTTAACAATTTTTTCGAAATTATTTCTCTGAGTGATTTTTAGAATTTTCACACTTAGACCTGTGACTTATATCAGTTCCCGTTGAACGTCACACTATAGGACTGGGCGTTGAAGTGATAGTATTATACCTTAAATAGTGTGTTGCTGGCGAATCAAGTTAAGAGTCGTTTTTTCGGTTCCCTTCGAAACGTCACTATAGTATAGTGGCGCCTTACGGGAATCGCCAAAGCGGCTGAACGCTTTCAAATACCAGTTACCTAAACTAAAACTATCTTCAAAATCCGATTATGATGTCATATAGTGACGCCTGATTCGGGAAACTGGATCTAAGTTCGAAGAGGTTAGCTGTAAGTGACAAATACAGGCGAATAAAATAATTTAGTGACTAAAAAATTATTCAAAAAAATGTGATAATTTTCGTTTGAGAAATTTAGAATTTAGCATACTTAGACACATACACTTAATACTAGACCTAATTCGAGCTATTCAAGATACTTTTAGACTCCTCTCGAGCTAGCACTTAGACATTCGATCTTAGCGCTTCAGACCTTCGACTTCACAAATAAAAGGATATACGTAGACATAGCGGACTAGCACCGTGCAGACTACCATATTTTAATTTTTTAATTTAGACAACCCTAAAAAATGATTTAATAAAGAAATGAATTTTATGGAGACTAAATGTACACAAAAAAAGAAATAATCGCCCATATTAAACAAAATTTAAAAAATATTTATTATTTTTTGGCAATTATACGAATTTCGCGGGAACAAAAGCACGAAATTAACGCTTACTTTTACTTCGTCGTTGAGATTGGTGCAAAATAAATTTTCTCGTTTCCTTACTAGCTGACCCAGATTTTTTCTCCACGCCAAAGCACAACCAACAAAAAAAAGTGCACATACCGTGGCACATCAAAGTTCTATAAAGAAATTGCCACTGCATTAAGGTAAACTTGAGTCATATCTACCAATCACCCCGGCCTCCTACATATTTGGGTCTCTACCACGTCGGGTAATAATTGGTCTACCATGCACGTCCTGTCTACACGCACGGTTTTACATCGTCCGTCCTTAGCACTCGTCGGTCGATCTCACATGATCTGTCTAGCATGACTCTCGGCATCAGCGCCTCTCTACATTCTCCACCTCAGTGTCCACACTGGTTCACGCGGCGTGTATCCTCACCTCAGTTCTCACGGACCTGCTCCTACCATGTCTCGGTGTCTACATATCAGTTGTCTACTATGTCAGCGCGATTTGTCTACACCGTCACCTCCCCGGTCCCCCCTCCCGTCTACCATGTCTCTGTTCCCTACCATGTCGCGTCCTTCTCCATCTCCCCCCCCCCCGGTGTCTCATTATGTCACCGGTGTCTACATAGACTCCCCGGTGCTCTACATGTCAGTGTCTACATCATTCAGTCGTCTACCTATGTCCGGTGTCTACACGTCGGTTGTCTACAGTCTGTCTACATGTCGGTGTTCTACATGTCAGTGTCTACTGCGTGTCTACACGTTCCTGCGTCTACATGTCCGGTGTCTTACCACGTCGGGTCTATATGTCACTCGTGTGATAGTCTACATGCTCAGCGTTGTCATAAATTCGGTTTACATGTTCGGTGCTCTACAATGTCTCGGTGTTCTACATGTACTTGGTGTTCTATATGATCACCAGGGTGTCTACATGTCGGTGTCTACATGTCTTTAGGTGTCTATTATTATCAGTGCTTGCATATTATTGTTTTGTACAACTAACTTATATTAGGCTAATAGCACTTTTCCATTTCGTATTTTCTATTGCGAATCCGGTGCATTGGTATTTACCTCCATTTCTGACGGTATCATTTGTTCTACACACGTGCTGAGTGACGTCTAACTGACCTACTAGAACGAGTCTCAATTAGTGTCTTTACGAAATGAAGCATTTATAATATATATAATCTGCGCCTTTTAATTCAATTTTCGCGGTTTAAATTACACATTATCCTGCTGTTTGGAATAAAGGACATATACTTTAACAAAAAAATAATAATTTCCGCATATGTCAACTTTTAACACGGCTCTAAAAAGCAGACTTATATATTTTCGTCACTAGGTTATTCAGAGAAAAAAACCTCCACGGCAAACCGAATCAAAAGCGAATCAGCATCTTTCTCAAGATAAAAAACCAGACAAACAACAAATTAATAGTAAAAAACATCGACTAAAACAATGAAACCTGCTATGTTATTCTAGAGATGTTATTAAATAGAATCTTTATTACTGATTTGCAAAATACATGCAATAATAATAACATAACACGATAAATTACGGATAATAATAATTAAACATAATCAATAATAACTAATAACCGATTAAATAATAATAATAATAAATAGCATTGTAATAATAATTAATAATAATCAATCAAAAACTTGATAATAACTAATAAATAATACATTAATAACTCAATAATAATCGATAATAATAATAAATAATAATAATAATTACATAATTTTGATAAATCAAGGATTAGCAACCTTTCTTCTATTTCTATTGGATCCGGCACGGTTTACTCTCTGACGTCATTTGTCTAGACTGAGTCATAGACGCGCCTCTTATACAAAGTCTCAATTATTCGATCTAGTGGTAAGAACTCTCGCTTCGAAGAAATCTATAAGATTGATACTGCTTTTAACTTCATTCGGGTTAAATGTCAGATTATCCGTGTTTGGATAAAACGAATTTTTAAAAAAAAATAAATAATTCCTTTGCATTTTGTATCAAACTTGAAACAACAAATGAAAAAATTGCATAACATGCTCGATCCAGAGGTCAATAACCCAATCCGGACACGAGGTTAGATATTAATCATATAATAATAATCAAAAATAATAATAACCTAATAAATAATAATGAATAAATAATTAATATCAATAATTAATATAATAATAATAATATCAATAATACATAATAATAAAATCTAATCCCAAATAATAATAATAATAAATAATAATAAATAGAATAATAATTAATAATATAATCTAATAATTACATAATTAAATAATATAATAATATGAATAATATAATTAATATTAAATACTGAAGCTGTCAAAAACATCAATTAATAATAATACATAATAATAACTAATAAATAATAATAATTTGAATAAATATATAATTAAAATAATGCAAGGAAATAAATAATAAATAATAATAATATATAATAATAATATTATAGTATTTATTACTTAATAAAATGAACAAAGCTAACAAATTATGAAGCGCGGTTCCCAAACGGGTAAATCGTGGCGTTTTTCTCTTACCACTCATCACATTTTGTTTGCATTTAATAACAAATAAAGTTGTTTTCATTACCATGATATATAAATTTGTCTAAAAAAATTAGTATTTTCAATTCCTTCTAATATTTATATTCATTTCTAAATTAAAAGAACTAAACAGAGCAAACATTTTAAATTACCTATTAACAAGATTATATTTTGAATACATTTTTTTCGTTTTTGAGCACATCTTACGCTTTCTCAATTTGTTATTTCGTGAGTACCTCTCACACGCAAGTAATATCATATATATTATTGGAGGGTTCCTTCCCCTTACGCTCCAATCGGGGCACGAAATAACGTTACTATTTGACTTCTCGGGAGATGGGGGACAAAATAAATTCTGGCTCGTTCCCTAAGCACGAGTTATTTTCCCGAGGAAAACCCGAAAAAAAAAAAGTTACTGAACTCTAGGATTTCGAGTAGCCCACGTGAGTAAGGATCAAAGGTTATGCGTGTTTTAACGAAGTAATAAATCGAAACTGCGGTCGGCCCTTTGGCGAGGCGCGTTACTTTTTCCGAAGCGGCTTCGTGTATCGATTCTTATAAACTAAAAGGCCAGCTGGGAGAGTGTCTTTATACGCCCCTTTTACTTCTCCGTGGCTGGCGTGTCGGGCCTTCTCCGTAATAGTACCACTTTGAAAATTCAACAATTGAAAAATATCTAAAGGGGTTCTCTTCCCCCCCTTCTGCTACTCGATCGGGCGCACTGATGAATAACGATTTACTGTTCGATCACTTCTCGTAGAGTAGGTGCGAAAATTAAATTCTTAATCGTTCCCTAAGCGAGTTTTTCTCGCGGAAGCAAAAATAAAATTAGTGGGAATAACCTTTATTCTCGTCTCGTATCTATTGGTGTCAACCAATTCCGTTAACGGTCTCGCGACCCCTTTTTTTAGGGCTGCCTGGCGTGGGTTTGAGCTGTGTCTGTATCGGTAGGTAAGCTAGAAGGTAGCAAATTTTGAGGATTTCTACTTCTCGGGCGCCGCACTCTAGTCGCAAAGTAGGGTTAAAAATTCGCGCCTTTTCTTTAGGGTGGCCGTGTTTTTAGCCCCCTTTTAAAGACCGAGACCTCATTAAATCTTTTACCTATATATAATATACCAACCCCTACCTCGCCCCTTAGTGATTTACCGTTATTTTTCTGCCTATTTTTAACGAATCGATGAAAAAAAGGCAAAAAATATCAACCCTACTCTCGCGTTTCCTTTTTTTTAGTTTTCTGGTTATAAAATATTTTGTCTTGTTTTATTTTTTATCCTTCAGTTAAAAAAAGATTTTTTTGGCGAAAGCGAGAAATAGCGTTACTTTTTATTTATCGGGAGATGGTGCAAAATATAATTTTCATTCCTTAAGCGACTCTTTATTTCGAGGGAAACCAAAAAAAAATAATTACGGAATCAAAGTCTATAAAGAATTGATGATCAGGTACTCACGTATTATATAACGTAAATTAAAAAAAAAAATAGAATAATAAGATTATCTAAAGCCATTTCGAAAACTGATCGACGCATCGAGATAGGCGACCGCAGTTTTCTGTTACTTCGTTGCGACAAGCTTAACCTTAAGGGGCTTTGCGAAGTCCTAGACTTCATAATATTTTTTTTTTGTTTAATTAGAAAAGAACTCGCTTAAGGAACAAAAATTTTATTTTGCTCAATCTCCCGAGAAGTACAAAGTAACGTTATTTCGTGCCAACCTGGCACCCCTGGAAAGTAACGCTTTTAGTCTCTCGAGATTATTTAACAACGACGTTTCCGAGTGAAATGGGTGTCGTGTAAGGTACTTATCGAAAAAAAAAACATTATTATTTTTACTTTTTTTTAGTCACCCATTGAAAATGGTTTATTAAAGAAGATGGTGTTTTATGGGAGAGTAAATTAAAAAAATATATATAATAATAATAATAAGATTATCTGAATCAGCTTCGAATACTGATCGACGGATCGCGATAGGCGACCGCAGTTTCGATCTATTACCTCGTGACGACACGTTTAATCTTTCGGGGCTTAGCGAAGTCCTAGACTCCAAAATATTTTTTTTTGTTTCATTAGAAATTAACTCGCTTAAGGAACGAAAATTTTATTTTGTTCAATCTCCCGAGAAGTACAAGGTAACGTTATTTCGTGTCAACCTGACACCCCCGGAAAGTAACGAGGAATGTCTACAAGAAAACTAATAACATTTCGAATCAGCGTCAAAAAAGTATGTTCTGAAAAAAAAAAAAAATTAGATTTAATTTTATTTTTTTCTCTCGAAAACTACGATAGCTACAAGAAAACTTATAACATTCGTGGAATCAGCGTAAGATATTTCTATTTAAAATGGATTTTTTTTTTATTTTTTGAGTTATTTATTTTTTTATTCGAAAACTACGATAGCTAAAAGGAAAAGGAAAAAACATTCGTCGAATCAGCGTAAGATATTTGTAATTAAAATGTAAATTTTTTTATTTTCTTATTTTTTTTCCGTAAAAACTACGATAGCTACAAGAAAACTAAATCGCATGGCAGAAAATCTCAGTAAGATTTGTTGTATTTAAAATCAGACTACAAAATTTTTTGATTTTTTTGGTTATTTATTTTTTTCTCGAAAAGTACGATAGATACAAGAAAACTTATAACATTCGTGGAATCAGCGTACGATAATTGTTCTGAAAATGGAAAAAAAAAATTTTTGATTATTTTGGTTATTTATTTTTTTCCTAGAAAACTACGATAGCTACAAGAAAACTAATAACGTTAGTGGAATCAGCGTATCAGATGTGTATGGAAAATGGCCAAAAAATTTTTTTATTATAATTGGGTTATTTTTTTAGATCTCAAAAACTACGATAGCAACAAGAAAACTAACATGATTTGTAGAATCACCAAGCAATCATACGCTGATTCCAAGAATATTTCTATTTTTCTTGTAGCTATCGTAGTTTTTGAAATATAAAATAAATAACCCAAAAAATCAAAAAAAATATTTTTTTTGCCATTTCCCATACACATTTGATACGCCGTTTCCACGAATTTTATTAGTTTTCTTGTAGCTATCGTAGTTTTCAAGTAAAAAAATAAATATATCAAATATCAATTTCTTATTATATTTTCCATGAAATATCTTACTCTGATTCACGAGATGTAATTAGTTTTCACGTAACTGTCGTACTTTTCGAGAAATATAATAAATAACCAAACAAATTGCCAAAATATTGTTTTTTTTATCATTTTCCCATTGATATCTTACGTTAAGGTTAAGCGTGTTTTAACGAAGTAATTGAGATTCGGCAACTGCGAAGTCGCCTTTCGCGATCGTCGTTAATTTTTTTTGAGCTGCTTCGGATAGTCGTAATCACTAAAAGCAAGCTGGAGAGTGCTTATAAGCCTTAATTTACTGGATATTAGGAGTCATCCCACTAGCGAAAGAAATTTTTGTTTCTTGTTTCGTGTGGAAACCCGAAAATCTTCAATAACTTCCAGTAATAATTTGAGATTATCGTGAAACTGGAAACGGTTGTAGGGTCCTTAGGTACTGCCTCACTAGTTTGCGGGGTAGCGGGGGTTCTGCATAGTTCAAAATTTCCGGAATAAAAACCTTAAGTGTAAACCTTCAAACTTAAAGTCTTAATAAAACTTTGCGTAAGGTGACTTACACAAAAAACCGTTCCTTTATTTATGGGTTTGTGCCAAATAATTAAATTCATTGTTCCCTTTAGAAATTTTTTTCCACCAGGAACAGATATCGAAAACCTTAATGAGGCCGTAAGGTGCTTAAACGACCCCTCGTTATAATTTTTCGGTGGTGTCGGGCCTTCTATAGAACACTTTGAAAATCCCCCCTTACGCTCCGATCATGTCACGAAATAACGTTACTTTCGACTTTTCGGGAGATGAGGCAAAATAAATTTTTCGTTCCCTAAGCGAGTTTCCTCGAGAAAACTAAAAAAATAAATACGGAATCTATTACTTCGAGTAGACGAGTAAGGTTAAGCGTGTAGTAATGAAGTAATAGATCGAAATTTATTTCTCCCAATCTCTCGAGACCCTTAGAATTTTTTTAAGTTTATTTTCAAAGTGTTCCTTTGAGGGCCCGACACCCCCCGGAAAGTAAGGAGGGACGTCTATAGTACCTTATCCAGTGCTTTAGTTTTTCGAATATCTTTAATCCGTTTCGAAAACCAATCGTACGTATCAAAATAGGCACGCAGGTTTCGTCTATTTAGCTTTGTTTACGAATACGCCGACTCTTAAGTTGGGCTCGGTCGAAGTCCTAGATTCCGTAGCTCATGTTTTTTTGGGGTTTCACTCAAAAAATCTCCCAAGGAATCTCAAAAAATTTATTCTTCCCCATTTCCAGACAAGTAAAAAGAAACGTATTTCGGGGCACGGAATAAAATCAATTGTATAATACGTGAGTACCTGATCATCAATTCTTTATAGATTTTGATTTCGTAATTGAATTTTTGGTTTGCCTCGAAACGAAAACTCGCTCAAGAAATGCAAAATATATATTTTGCACCATCTCCCGAAGAGTATAAAGTAACGTTATTTCGCGCTTTCGCCAAAAGAATATATTTTATTAACTGAAGAATAAAAAATGAAATAAGACAAAAAAATTTATTAACCAGAAAAAAAGGATCAATGGCAAAACATGTGTTTGATTAATTTTTGGCTTTTTTCATTTGATTCGTTTAAAAAATTGCCTGAAAAATTTTAACCCTCTTTTGGAAACCGATGTTAAATATGAAAATAGCGAGCGTCTCTGTTTTTATGCATCATATTGTCATCTGAAAATAAACATATTTAGCCCTTTCTCATCCAATATATAGGAAAGAAATGTTTTTACAATTCGGAATTTGGAAGTGAAAATAAAACGAGAAATATTAATCGACAATTTTATTTGCTTTTACAAATCATCAAATGCAAACAATCTACTTACTATTGTTATTGAGTGGATTTTGTATTAGTGAATAGTATAAGTTCCTAAGAATGTAAATGTGATTATGCATTGAGAGCGGTAATGCCAATGAAAGGTTTTTCGGCCCGTGTTTGAAGGTAAAAATCCTATAAAGTAAGTATAAGACATACCTGGATTCCTTGAAAATATAGTATTCAATCTTTTGCCATATTTTTGTAAACGCTTTCTCATATCCAATAAAAGTTATTGATCACGATAAAAAAAACATTCTTCATCGATAAAAATATGCAGAAGCCGGCGGCATCTTATATATATATATTATATTTTTTTTATATTCCATTCGAATGATGGGATGCCATGCAGATATCATCTGTTCTCTGTATAGTCACGCTCGCACGGAGTTTTTCTAAATAGTTGGCTGATGTTCATTCCGTGCCATTCAGATTAGAGGTCAGCAATTCTCTCAAAATCTCCATTCCCGCTCATCCTATTGTTTTTTAGTAAAGCATTTTAATCGAAATGTAAATTCTACTACTTTCCTCTATTTTGAGAAGAACTAATAATAGTAAAGAAAAATTATAAATTCTGCAAAGGATTAAAGTCTTGCCAGTCGAAAGATACGCTATCCCTGCATCTTATGCCTTTAGGATAGTAGGGTAAAACATTAACATTGAAAAATATCTTTAATTATAAAGCAATTTTTTTTAAAGCGGAATTTTGTTTTCATCACACGGTGTCAAGATTCTGTAATCTTCTCTACTTTGTCCGTAAGGCGTACAAAAATAGTTATTTGTTTGCATTACAAAGTTTAGCAAATTCTTTTCTTTTTCCGTTTCTGTAATTATTGGCTCACGGCGCACGTAAATATTAAGTGCATTTAGTTTTGATTTCCAAGCCAGTTAAATTAGGAAAAGCTTCGATGATTTTATTACTCAAACAACCGCAATCATTTTTTGAATCGTAGTTCCTGCATATTTCGTCATATGATAATCTCAAAACACACAACATTTTGAAATTGGAATGGCGAAAGGGTATCGAGATTTTCGTTTCTTTTAAGGATAGCATTGAAATGACAAACGTTCGGTAAATTTCAATTCTCAAGGATCGTCGGAATCTTCAATACTGCCTAACAAATTCGGCAAATGGAATATTAATATGATATTAAATGATTACTTTTTTTTTTCTATTTGCCTTCGCCATGAATTTCACCTCGCGTGATAAATGAAACATATTTGTTTGTCCATATCGCTCTTCTTCGGATTCCGACCCTATTAATTATGTTTCATAACTGCATAACATCCCTTTGCATGCGAGACAAAACGGTATTGTCTATGTTTCGCTTTTTTTCAACCAGATTCTTTAGTAAGAAGGTTTTCAGAAATTATTGCCATAGATCGGCATACGATGGTGTAATTCAAAACCCTGAGTTGATAATCGGGATTATTCATTCTCCCGCTGCTCTTTTTTTTTTCCTTCGCTTCGAATTAATTTTACTGCGCTTGTGAATGGTGGTGTAGTTTCGCTCATTTATGCGTATCATTATTTTCTTCTGTTTTCGAATTCTCACAACTAGCACTAATTTGCATATATTTTTGCCATAAATTTCTCCGCACATACGTGAATGGTTCTTTTCAAGGCCTAATATAGGGGTGTTGGGAAATTATTTCTTCTTCCGAATGAGAAACGTGAAAATTCAATTCTAGTCGTATTCACTTCCAGTTAATTAGCTAATTCTCTTACAAGCCCTGTAGATTCAAAATGGTAGATTCCGGTGTTTAGGTTAAACTGCACTCGCAATTTTGTTGTAAGGTGTAAACGTGTGAACAGATTTTTCGAATCATTTCCGTTATCTGTGTTATATATCCAGCAATTAATTCTTTTAACAAACGGAAATATGAAGCTGTCCGGCAAATTCCTCAGTTCTTCTTACGTTCTTTTATAACCCTTTTCTCTAGCATTAAATAATTACAATTTACTACTAATAGAATATGGCATATCCTTAAGTTTTAATTTGGAGATATGATAAATCACTAATAGATACTTTTATTTTTATCTAATATACTTTTTATTCGTCATCTTTAGTGAGAGGGTTAGTACCCGTGTTAATAAGTTCTCAGCTTGCACTAAACTGAAAAGCTATTTCTCTTTTTTTTTTTCATCTTAGAATTCGCTAATTGTATATAAATCTTTTATGCTCATCTATCAAGAAAAATCAAAGATTATTAAGCTTCATAATCCGGGTTCCGATTGTTCTATACGACTTCGCGGTTTTAGCAACCGCAGACCACCATCCTGGCATAATCAACTTTCTTTCCGACATATGCTTGTCAATCGTTCATATGGGCTATTGACTTCGGTCGTTCCTGTACGGATTTTGCGTACTCTAATTTTCAAGAATAGTCAAAAAGCTTCGACGTAGGTGGTTTTCTTCTTAAGCTGAATCGAAATGCGTAAGGAGGAGGTTGAAATTTTATATTCTTCGCCGTATTTTTCAGCCTAAATGAAATGCATGGAATTATGATCACACGTGATACCTCGAACTTTTTCGAATCCGAAACTTTGAATGCATCTCGGAGGGACGATGTTTCGAAAACGGCTGTCATCGCTAAATCTTGCAAAGCTTTCACGTTCTTTTCCATTTCGAGTTAATAATTATTGAATTATAGTTCAAAAAATTATTAAGGTCGCGCGGTTATATTTTCTTCACCAAAAACAATCACAACTACGGTATAATATAGAGTTCTTTCGATTGTCAGATACTGCTCTATAAACGATATTCAGCGAAGCGACGTTACTTAATGATAAAAAATATTTTCTTTCGACTCCATTTATATACGCCAAGAATAAAAAAAAAAATTATTTATTATTTATTTAACTTAGAAATTAAAAAAATCATTAGTTTTTTAGGTGAACGAATATAAGTGAAAATTTCAATTGCAAGGAACACGAAAAAAAATTTAGGGCAAAATTTTTTTGGGCGGATATTGAGGAACAAAGCAGTGGGATAATCGACAACATATTTCCCAATTTTAAAAGTTTAAAAATTAGGGATAGAAGAGCTTCCTTCGCAAAAACTTCTCTAGTATTTCATAATCAGATCACAGTATACCGAGAACATTTTCGAATCCGAAATTTCGAATGCATCTCGGAGGGACGATGTTTCGAAAACGGCCGTCATCGCTAAATCTTGCAAAGCTTTCACATTCTTTTCCATTTCGAGGTAATAGTAATCGAATTCTGGTTCAAAAAATTATTAAGGTCGCGCTGCTGTATTTTCTTCACCGAAAACAATCACAACTACCGTATAATAAAAAGTTCTTTTGATTGGCAGATACTGGTCTATAAACGGTATCACCGAAGAGACGTTACTTAATGTTAAAATATTTATTATTTCGACTGCCAGGAATAATAAAAAATTAAATTTATTTATTTATTTAATTTATCTAAAAATTAAAAAAAAATCCATTGTTTTTTTTAGGAAAATGAATAAATATATATAAGAAAATTATAATTACTAAGAATTTGAAAAAAATTTATTGCGAGTGAATCCTATAAATACCGGTTCAGTGTTGTGGGAACTTCAAATCGTTGAGCCGCAGCTAACGGAAAGGAAATCTCTCGCACTCCTACTATTTTTATTTCCGTTTAAAACCCACCGAATATGGAATAATTTGACATGTACCTGTAAACAAACTTTATGTTTTCGAGTAAGAAAATCAAGCCCTTGCGCCACGCGATACTGTTGAAGACGACGAAGGAGCGACGGTCATCAAAATGTACGACAGTTACGACCTGCAAAAACATTTCCTAATGGATGGAAATGCTCTCGACCTGGATAAGTTTAAGAAGCTCCAAGAAATAATAAAGGATGATCCTAAACTTCTAACAAGTCCAGTCGAATATTTGCTGCAGAATCCCTACAATGATTATATGCTTAAGATTCCTAGCGCCATAAAATTTACAATCTGGGAAGACCAAATACACGAAGACGGACATAATTTTTTTGGTAAATTAAATTGGTTCGAATATTTGAAAACCTTAATAATAAAAGTAGATAGCTTTGTAAATTTTAATAGAGCGATTATAAATGCGAGGCCATTAACCCAAATTGAAACGGTAAAATTAATTATGAAGAACAATGATGGAAAATTCAACATCCTTAAAGTGCTTGAAATTTTCCCGAACGTGGTTGACCTCGAAATAAAATGTCAAAAGATAAGCATGTGGTTTGAAAAAACTGAATACACACTATTCGGGTTTAAAAAAATGCTAGAGCAGCAATCAAAAGTAATAGTGATGGATTATAACTGCATTGACGATGTGTGTGAATTCTTATCATCCCGATACTCAATAAATAAAATCAGCTTGTATTTAAACGCTTATGATCAGCCTCCTAACGTCGACTTCGATAAGCTAATTCGCCTACTTCAGAAAGCCAGCCCTACCACCTTACTGGAGATAGTTTTATATTTTAGTCTTAGAAAAAGATCATTCAGGCAGCACAATTCGCATTCGCTGACTACCGATCCTTTGGAACCGGAAAAGTTTTATTTTAGTTCTCATATGCTAAAAAATCTTGTTTTAGCCGCTGACGTTGGAAAAACAACCTACTTCGAATGTCGAGAAAATTTTTTGACCCGAGCAATCGTGAATATTGGAATGGAAACTGCAAACTGAGTGGGATTACAGTCAAAATTTTAAATCTTTAATTATTATTATTTCTACCCCAAGGAATAACTTTTTTAAAAATCTTGTTAGATAGTTATGAATCGGTCCGACAACGCGAAGTAAAGTTTAATCTTTACGATGTGTATGCGAACTCGAGTAGAGATGGTGGTTTTGTACCGATCTCATCTGCGGTTTGTTTTGGGCCGTCACTGGCTTAGCCTGTTCATGTCGTTTGCTGGCAGATTTCATTTTAAGATAGCTGAGAACCGTTATTGCGCATTGTGTAGGCGGCAATTAATATATAGAGTAGACCGATTTGTATCGGTGCAACCTGAAAGCGCCCCGTCGTGAAGGAATACTCCGATTCGCAATAGCAAAACTTTAGCGTGAAAAATATCCGTATAGAAAGTCTAAACAATAAGAGGATGTTACAATCTCAAACAGAAAACAACACCAAAGATTTTCACATAATTTTACAGAACGGTTCTTATTTGAATGTAAATTATATGTAATAATATAATTTTCTCTTTGTCTAATTAATAATTTACTGGTAATTGCTAATTGAAAGTTAATATAAGCAAAACTGTTAAATTAAAGGTTTAAATAAATTTTTTTAATTCACAGTTTTTTTCCTAATAAAAAAAAATTGAATGTCTAATACGCTAGAAAAATGATCTTAGTTTCATATAAATTTTTCCATAGGTAAGATTAGTCAACGTTTTCGCTATCTTTCGATCCGTATTGCGTATGTGTGTGTGCGAGCGTCTTCCGAAACGAACAATTGCCGAAAGACATACCTAGGCTCCATCGACGGGATTACAATGAACAGGATCAGGGATCCGCGTGAGCGGTCTGTCGTCAGTAGCGTCAAAACCTGTGATCTGAGTGAGTAAAGTGTTGAGTTTGTAAACCGAATAGGCTTTGGATAAAACCATATAACGTCAGATTTCAGGTAGAATAGACAAACCGTGTGTTTTTTTTAAAGTGAGATGGCCGCTGGCCGTATATAAATAACGAAAGTACGCCGAAGTCGATCACGGAAAGAATAGCGAGATATCTGTACAGCCCAGAATTCGAACAAAAACGAGTGTTCGAGGGCGAAGACCACTGGCTCGCTCACGGATCGAGTATTTTTGGGGATAGAATATGAGAGGTTTAAAAGAAAACGACATCGACCCGAGGAATCCTAAACTAAGAACTAACATCACTTAGAAGAGGCAGAGCAAACCTAACGGAAAAAGTAAAATGGTTCGGGAACCTACTTCCCTATTCCCGCAGTACTGCGTTACCAAAAAATAAAAAAAAAAGCAGCAGTCGAAGGCAGAAGCGAGTAAAAATACCGTACTCGCCGCCGCCAACACGTCATGGCATCATTCATCTCAATTCGATCCTGCATGGCTCATCATATCATTTTCGCTCCGACGGAAGAAATTTATTTAGATTCACTCATATAAATTCTCGTACGTTAATGAAAAATGAAACTGATCGTATACGAGTGAGACCATGAATTTCTTCCGAGTGGACTTCCAAAACCCCAACCCGCCGCGTTTAAAACTAAATACTATTCTATATAAATTCGTCCCGTCAGAAATAAATATCGTCGTTCTTTCCCTGGTTTTACATCCACAAAACGCTTTAAAAAAAGAGTTTTTTTTCAACCGAGTAAAAGAGAAAACATAGAGAAAAATATAAGGACAAGCCGCGCGCTAGCAGAGTGGGCACTACGGCAAACGACGTACCTAAACTTTTTGTCCATTCGCTTAAGCTATTCTTGGACCGTAAGGACCTAGTCGATAAACCCGCGTAAAACAAAGGTTGTACATATACCAGTGCATTTTGGCTACTAGAAAAGACTCCGCTACTTCGTTAAACCAATTATGACGTTATACTTTAGTGGTACGGATGTATCGGGAACTTGATTAGTAGTCGAAGGTCCTAAAGTACTTTTTCGCGTGAATAAAAGTAAATTTGCGAGTCTTAAATAAAATTTTAAATATTTTCCTTGACATTTTTGATTTTAGCAACTAAAGGCTGTCGACTTATATCAGTTTCTTCGAAACGTCACTATATCGGGCTTCACAAAGATGGTTTATACGACTAAAAAGCGTCCCCCCCCGATTCACGTTAGGGGAGGGAGTGATTCTTATTCGGTTCCCTTCGAAACGCTCACTATAATATAGTCGTCGCTAAACGGGAAATCCTTGTAAATCCTCCTAGTACTTCGCATTTACCTTAAGCTAAAATCTATATCTCTCATAAAACTATCTTCAGTGACGCCTGATCGGGAACAGATATAAGTCGAAGGTCTAAGGGCAAATTCCGAAAAATAATTTGACTTTAAAAAAGTTTTTGTGTATTCATTTCTTTGAGAAATTTTAGATTTTAACACTTAGACCTTCGACTTATACTTACGACTTCGACTTAGGCACTTAGAACCTTCGACGGTTAGCACTTAGGACCTTTCGACTTAGCACTTAGACCTTCGCACTTAGCACTTAGACTTCGACTTAGCACTTAGACCTTCGGCTTACCTGAAGCTTAGACCTTCGACTTATACTTAGACCATTCGACTTATACTTTAGACCTTCGACTTATATCAGTTCCCTTCGAAACGTCACTATAATCTAGTGTCGCCTTACGGGAATCGCAAACATAAAGCGTCACCCGATCTACGTTAGGTAGTCGTTTTTCGGTTCCCTTCGGAAACCATTCCTATAATTATAGTGTCTCGCCTTACGGGAATCGATAGAAGTCGCTGAACGCTCATAACTACCAGTTACTAAGCCTAAAACTTCTTCAATTCGCGATTATGACGTCATATATGACGCTGACGGTGAACTGATATATCATCGAAGGTCTAAGGTCAAATTCTCAAAAATAATTGGACGTTAAAAGAATTTTGTGTATTATTTTCTTTGAGAAATTTTTGATTTTAGCACTTAGAAACTTCGACTTTATACTTAGACTTCGACTTATACTTCTTAAGCCTTCGACTTATACTTAGACCTTCGACGAGCTTCTTAGCCTTCGACTTTATACTTAGGTACCTTCGACAGTAGCTCTTGACCTTCGACATCAGGCAGCTTAACCTTCGACGTTAGCATCTTAGACGTTTGACTTTAGCACTTATTTTATATTTATACTCTTTTTTATAATTATCTGCGCCTAAACCACGCCCGTTTGCTATGGAAATAATTACTTTTGTGAATGGCTTACACGCTAAATAAGAAATAATAAATTAGTTATCTAATAACTCGTTTCTAATGAATAATTAATTGTTGATACTCTGTTCCGGAGACGTGAAGTAGTTGGAGCTGGCGCGAGGGTGATCGAACTGAGCTCGAGAACACACCTCGATCGATCTCGGTCCCCGGCTGGTTTATTATAAAAAAAATAAAAAATAAAAGGAACTACAACGGACACACACACACACACATCGCTGCCCTATCTAAGCGACTCTGCCCCCTGGGGGCGTGGCGGGGCGGCGGGTGAAATACGAACAATTCCTATGAACAAATGCAATGCGGCGAATCGCGGGAAAATTTCATGACTCGGGAGGTGCGTTCCAGTAGCAGTAATTCGGGAAGAAATAGATCGACGAATAAGGCGGTGGACTTTCGGGCCGTCGCCGATCGAAAGATCACCGCACATACATATTTCTGTCTTCATTTGTTTTTCCTGTTGTATAATCGTATTACTTTTGTCGTTTGGTTTGTCGTTTTGTTGGTTCGAGTAACAAGAAACTCGTTCTTTCGGAGGGATGGAATTCTCAGAGATATTACCGGGTGTTGGGGGATCCATCTGTGACGGTGACGTAAGTGATTTTAGAGACGTGGAGCCCGTGAGCGTGTTCCGTCATCTGTGGTAGCGTGTGTTCTAGATTTACTCGCCGGGTTGAACGCCCTTATATTTTTTTGGTACATCCATGCGTCGAGGGTCTCACCTCGGTGGTGTTGCTGGCGTTTTCCTGATCAGCGGTTGTGTCGTGAAATACTTACTATGGGGATCTTGTCCGGCGTCCGCTTTAGTTAACTAGTGAACCGGTCGCCTTATCTCCTATTCCGTAAGTCCATTCACGTTCCCAGAAAGAGGTGAACGTTTCAATAGGCTCGTCAGTTGCGTGTGTTATAAGCTATGTCCTCCTTCTAGTTGGCGCGCTTTGTTTCTTTCATTCATTTAGTGCGGATTTAGCCGTATCATGTGGATTTGCTCGAGCAAACTGTATTGTGAGATATTGATACGGATGATGATGTGTTATATATGCGGTCCCTTGGAAACAATTATGGCGTTTAATGGAGCCACAAGTAAAGAATATATATGAAAGTTTGGTGCCCTTTAAATTCTATAAATTGATGCTCGGAAAGACTCAGCGACTGGTAATTTAAAGCGATATATTATAAGATGCCGCCGGCTTGGGTCGTAAATATAGGGACTGGGGCAATATGGACATCATAGAGTAACAATGTGGTGTGTGTTTCTCGTGGCGATAGCCTTACGGAGCTCTCGCGGTTTTCCGTCTTTCGGCGAGGGTACGTCTCGGCGCTCGTGTATTGCGCGGGCGGTTATACCCGTCTATATAATGGACTTATGAAAAAAAACAGGGTGGCAGGGCAGAATGCGAGTAAAAATACCGATCGGGCCGGCCAGGCCGGGTGGGTCTCGGGTGCGACCATTGTAGTGATCTTACTTGATCTGCCGTAGGTCCCACACGTCATGCTCTCGATGTCAATGGTCGTATCGGCTATAGTGTCGCAGCGATTTTCTCGTCGAACGGAAGATTTATGTTAAGGCAACCAAAAAAATTTGCTTCTGGTAATCGTTAATTAAAATGGGAAAGAACGAACGAGAGTAACCACGATATTTCTTTTCGACGTGTTGACTTCCAACGCCCACACCCGCCCGTTTAAACGGCCTAAATACTATCTACCCCTATCCCGTCCCCGTCGGAAATAAATATCGTCGTTCTTTCCCTGGTTTTCCAACAGAGTAAACAGAGAGAAACAAAGAGAAAAAAAGAGAAGCGCGCGCGTCTAGCAGAGTGAGGCCCTACGCGCGGAACCGTACGTACCCAAACCTTTGTTGTCGATTGCGCTTTTAGCTAGTCTTTGGACCCCTCCTCTGGCGTTCGTGTATCGTGTGTCGCGTGTCGCGTGTTTTCGTTCTGTCGTTAATTAATCGAATACAAAAAAAAATAATACCTGCGCCATCGAGACGAGTGCTCATGCCCCATTATAATTTGAAGGCCTGTTTAGGCCCGTGTAGCGGACAGAGGAATCCGCTCTTTTATATAAATAAAACTACTGAGAAACGGACGGACAACGGACTCGGTCGCCCATTGAACGAACTCTGCAATGAATCTCTCCTTCCTTTGACTCACATTTGATAAGAAAAGCGACAACACACACACACACTTCACCGGGATCGTTCATGTATACAGTAATCTATGCAAATAGATTCGAATTAAGCGCTGAATGAATCGTCGTCGTCACGACGCGATAATATTTTTTTTTTTATTCGATCGTATTAACGTTTGTCGTTTGGTTTGTGCGTTTGGTTGGTTTCGAGGAACTTAGAGATCTTCGTTTTCTGTCGTGGGAGGAAATCTCAAGATATTATTGGCTCCACGACGGGACGGACGAGTGCAGGAGCCCGTGAGCGTCTGTCGTCATCAGCGTTCGAAAACCTTGTGTGTTTGGTGGTATATAGTAGGTGTTCGTGAGTAATACCGAATAGGTTTTGAACAAAATAAAAAATAATTTCAGCTAGAATGAGAAGAGAATTTTTAAAGGGAACCGCCGTATATAAGCATTAAATACGCAAGTCGATCACGTAAATATTCGTAGATACTTTACGGCTAGATACGAAAAAAACCATTGTTCGAGCGAACCACTGGTCGGTCGCGGATCGATGTTTTTTTTGGGGATAGGATAGGAGAGAGGTAATAAAAACGATCGACCCGAAGACTCTAACTAATCGAACTAAGCTCACTACAAAAGAGTAGACAAACCTATAACGCTATTTCGAACGCTTCGGACAAATTTTTTCACCGCCTTCGGATCAAACTCTGAAGCATCTCTCCGAGGACTAACTGACTACCGCCGTGTAATTTTAGTTTATTTTATCTAATCGCTATGATGGAAAGACACAGTATGAGTCCGAAGGCGAACTCGCTATCGAATTTCCTTTTCTTCGTGAATCCCTTTTTTCAGTGCGAGGTCCTATATCCAAACTTGAACTTTGGAGCGTTCATGAACGTACTGCATCCTTCCATCCAGGAGTTTATATAATCTCCGCCCAGCCCCGACATATAAATCCACGCCTCTTAGAACCTTTCCTTCTCGTCATCGGAACTTGGACTTTTGCTTTCTGTGAAGCCCTAATGTTTCGACATGCGCACCCTTACGGGTTGTCCACTTTTAAGAAATAGATTAAAGGGGAAGAAAGAGGGAATGGAGTGGAGTAGAAAGGGAGGTAAGGAAAGGAGTGTAGGGAGGGGGTGAGGGAATAGAGTTTGAAAGAAAGTTTTGATTAGGATAGATTTTAAAGAGGAAGAGTAAGTAGATGGAATGTGATGCGTGGGCGTGTACCTATCGGTGTTGTTAGGTGTCAATAGAGATTGTTTACTATCCTAACTCAGCGTGTTCGAATACTTACTGAACTCCGCGTCACTTAGTTAATCAGTAAACCGTCGCCTTAAGTGGCGGCACGTGTTAAGTTCCATTCAAGTTCCCAGAAAAAGGAACGTTTCAAGCGTAGTTTTTAAAGGCTCCCGTTTCTCATTCCATAATACTGTGGAAAAAGAGTTTGCTTATTAACGTTAGTTATCTGTCCCGTAATCTATAAAAAAAAGAAAATCCTTAATCTAAAAAAACTTGACTAAAAAACTAAAAAATAAACTCCCGTGCTAAAAAGCGGCACGGAAAAAGTAAAATGGTTCGGGAACCTACTACCTATTCCCGCAGTACTGCGTTACCAAAAACTTAAAAAAAAGCAGCAGCAGCAAAAGCGAATAAAAATACCGTACTCGCCGCCGCCGCCGCCACCGATACCAACACTCATCATCATTATCATCATCATTTCCTCCGAACGGAAGAATTTATTTAAGTCACCAAAAAATTCTCGTATCGTTAATAAAAATGGAAAGAACGAACGAGAGAACCACGATATTTCTTTCCGACGGTGACTTCCAAACCCCCACCCGCCCGTTTAAACGGCCTACATACTATCTACCCATATCCCGTCCCGTCGGAAATAAATATCGTCGTTCTTTCCCTGGTTTTCCAACAGAGTAAAAGAGAAAACAAAGAGAAAAAAAGAGAAGCGCGCGCGCTAGCAGAGTGAGGCACTACGGCGGAACGTACGTACCAAACTTTTTGTCATCGCTTTAGCTATCTTGGACCCCTCCTCCTGCGTTCGTGTATCGTGTGTCGCGTGTCGCGTGTTTGTCGTGTCTGTCGTTAATTAATCGAATACAAAAAAAAATAATACCGCGCCATCGAGACGATGATCATCCGCCATTATTCGAACGAGCTCGAGAACCAACCTCGATCGATTGGGCCCGGCTCGTTTATATAAAAAAAATAAAAATAAACGGACGGACAACGGACTCGGTCGCCCATTGAACGAACTCTGCAATGAAACGCATCCTAATGAACAAATGCATGCGCGAACGCGAAAATCTTCACCGGGATGCGTTCATGTACAGTAATGAAAAATAGACGAATAAGGCGAATGAATCGTCGTCGTCGACGACGCGATATATTTTTTTTTATTCGATCGTATTACGTTTGTCGTTTGGTTTGTCGTTTGGTTGGTTCGAGTAACAGAGACTCGTTTCTTTCGGAGGGAGGAATCTCAAGATATTACCGGGCTCCACGACGGGGACGTACGATGACAGGGAGCCCGTGAGCGTCTGTCGTCATCAGCGTTCGAAACCTGTGTGTTTGGGGTATAAGTAAGTGTTCGTGAGTAAACCGAATAGGTTTGAAAAATAAAAAATAAATTTCAGTAGAGAAGAGAAAGAATTTTTTAAAGGGAACCCGCCCGTATATAAGCATAAATACGCAATCGATCACGTAAATACGAGATATGTACGGGCAGATTCGAAAAAAACCATTGTTCGAGCGAACCACTGGGCTCGCTCGCGGATCGATGTTTTTTTGGGGATAGGATAGGAGAGAGGTAAAAAAACGATCGACCCGAAGATCTAACTAACGAACTAACTCACTAAAGAGCTAGACAAACCTAACGCTATTTCGAACGCTTCGGACAAATTTTCACCCTCGGAAAGAAAAGGAAGGCATCTCTCCGAGGACTAACTGACTACCGCCGTGTAATTTTAGTTTATTTATCTAATCGCTATGATGGAAAGACACCGTATGAGGTCCGAAGGCGACTCGGCTAGTCGAATCCTTTTCTTCGTGAATCCCCTTTTTCAGTGCGACGGTCCTATCCAAACCTTGAACTTTGGGGCGTTCACGGAACGTACTGATCCTTCCATCCAAG
The DNA here is from genome assembly GCA_015478945.1 of Trachelipus rathkii. Lineage (NCBI taxonomy): Eukaryota > Metazoa > Arthropoda > Malacostraca > Isopoda > Trachelipodidae > Trachelipus > Trachelipus rathkii. Next base: position 24,820 of record JABUQX010029856.1, read on the forward strand.
GAGTTTATATACCCGCCCAGCCCCGACATAAATCCACGCTCTAAGACCTTCTCTCGTCGATCGGAACTTGGACTTTGGCTTTCGGGTGAACGCCCTAATGTTCGGACATGCGCACCCCTACGGCGTTTCCACTTTTCCGATCGATTCATCGAGACTAAGACCGAACCGTTCGATCGTCATACGGTGATAAAGGAATACGAAAGAGCGAACAGCAAAATAGATTGAAAGAAATAGTCGAAGGGTTTGGATAGATTTAAAGAGGAAGAAATAAATATTTGGATGTGAGCGTGGGCGTGTACCTATCGTGTTTTAAGTGTCAAAGGAGATTTTACTATCCACCAGCGGTGTTCGAAATACTTACTGAACTCCGCGTCACTTAGTTAACAGTAACCGGTCGCCTTATCCACTAAGCCATTCACGTTCCCAGAAAAGGAACGTTTCAAGCGTAGTTTTTAAAGCTCCCGGTTTTCTCATTCCATAATTACCTGTGGAAAAAAGTTTGCATATTACGTTTTATATGGTCCCTAATCTAAAAAAAAAAATCCTTAAATCTAAAAAAAACATGCCTTAAAAACTAAAAAATAAACGCCCGTGCTAAAAAGCGGCACGGAAAAAGTAAAATGGTTCGGGAACCTACTACCTATTCCCGCAGTACTGCGTTACCAAAAACTTAAAAAAAAACAGCAGCAGAAGCGAGTAAAAATACCGTACTCGCCGCCGCCGCCACCGACCGATACCAACACTCATCATCATCATCATCATCATCATCATTTCCTCCGAACGGAAGAATTTATTCAAGTCACCAAAAAATTCTCGTATCGTTAATAAAAATGAAAAGAACGAACGAGAGAACCACGATATTTCTTTCCGACGGTGACTTCCAAACCCCCACCCGCCCGTTTAAACGGCCTACATACTATCTACCCATATCCCGTCCCGTCGGAAATAAATATCGTCGTTCTTTCCCTGGTTTTTCAACAGAGTAAAAGAGAAAACAAAGAGAAAAAAAGAGAAGCGCGCGCGCTAGCAGAGTGAGGCACTACGGCGGAACGTACGTACCAAACTTTTTGTCATCGCTTTAGCTATCTTGGACCCCTCCTCCTGCGTTCGTGTATCGTGTGTCGCGTGTCGCGTGTTTGTCGTGTGTGTCCGTCTAATGTATCGAATACAAAAAAAAAGAATAATACCGGCCCATCGAGACGATGATCATCCGCCATTATTCGACGAGCTCGAGAACCAACCTCGATCGATTGGGCCCGGCTATATATATATAGACAAAAATAAAAGATAACGGACGGACACGGACTCGGTCCGCCCATCTGAACGAACATCTGGCAATGAAACGCATCCTCATGAACAAATGCATCGCGAACGCGAAAATCTTTCAACTGGAATATTCGTTCATGTACAGCTTTAATGAAAATAGACGACTAATGGCGAAAATGAATCGTCGTCGCTCGACGAACGCGCGATATATTTTTTTTTCTATCGATCGTATTGAATTACGTTTGTCGTTTGGTTGGTTGATTCGAGTGACAGAGACTCGTTTCTTTGCGGAGGGAGGGAGGGAGGGATCTCAAGATATTACCGGGCTCCACGACGGGGAATGGTCCGATGACAGGGAGCCGTTCTTAGATAATTTTTTTTAAATAAGTAAATTATTTTAGAGTGTCTTATGCTAAAATTACTATCCGATTTAAAAATCGTTTTGAAAATCTAAAATTTTAAGAGAAACTTTTAAAAAAACCTACCCGAGACGAGATTTCGTAATTTAAGAACTGGCCTAGTTAATTTCAATATTTATGAAATTAAGAGAAATATATAAATAAATTCACGATTTTAATAGGAATTTTTCTTTTCACACTTAAGGTAGGGGTGCGCCTTTAGTTTTTGGCGTGAAAAACTTTTTTCGAAGGATAAGCAAATTTTACTTAATAATTTTTAAAAATCTAAAAAATTATAAATGGAAAACTTTAAAAAAAAATTCTCCGAGATGAATTGAATATTTCTAAATAGAACTACACCACGTAATGCTTTTTAATGCGTTGCCTTTTTTTCCTCATCTTGCCTCTACTCTTAATCCCAACTATTCTAGGCTTCCGAAGCGCCTTTCTTATGCGAGAATTATACAAACCACGTCCGCTCTGCAGCCGCTTCCAAAATAAACGACCTCGCACTTATGAGCGATGCTTTAGTTTTTTGGTCGGGAAACGAATTTATTTCAATGATTTATGAAATTTGAAAATAAATTATATAAATTTACTTATTAATGGATAATTTCATTCTCATGCATCTTAGGAACTGGGCTCGCTTTTAGTTTTTTAGGAATTTGTAAAAATATTTTCCTACGATTTTAATAAATCACTTTTTAAATCTAAATTCAAAATAAACTTAAAAAAAACTTAACCCTAGGCGAAGATTTTCCTAAATAGAACACCGCGAACGTAAACGTTTGTCTCTTTATATACATCTGCGCGCGCCTCTCCCTTCGCCCAGCATCCTATGGCCGCCGAAGCGCCTTTTCTTTATAGTAAATTATAAAAGATCGTCCACTCACCACCACGTCCAAAATAAACTGACTCACAGTCAGGGCGGCTGCGCGCCTTTAGTTTTTGGCAGGAAACGAATTTATTCAATATTTGAAATAAAATAATAATATATAATAAATTCCTTACTTATTGGATAATTTTCATTTTCGCACTTAGGGTGGGGGCGCGCAACAACTTTAGTTTTTGGCGGAAAACGACTTTTTTCAAGATAACAGATTTTACTTTAATAATTTTTAATCTAAAAATTATAAAAGAAAATTTAAAAAAAATATCTCCGAAGACCTTTAGATGCTAAAATAGAACACCATGACGTAAACGTTGCTCTTTTTTTTTCTCACCGAGCCTTCTCCCTTCGCCAGCATCCTATGGCCGCCGTAGCGCCTTCCTTCAAAGAGAATTCTAAAACACGTCCCGCAATCACATACCGACGTCAAAAATAAACTGACTCACAGTTAGGGCGGCTGCGCGCCCTTAGTTTTTGGCGGGAAACGAATTTTATTCCAGATATTTATTTATGAAATTAAACAAAATATTTATATATAAATTCACTTATTATTGATAATTTTCATTTTCCGCACTTAGGTGGGGGCTACGACTTTTAGTTTTTGCGGGAAACCGACTTTTTTCAAGATTAACAAGATTTGTTACTTAAATAATTTTTAAATCAAAAAATTAATAAAAAGAAACTTTAAAAAATAATACTCCGAAAAGCAAAAATATGTTCCTAAATAGAAGAAAAAAGATTAAGCACCTATATGCTTTTAATCGTTGCCTTTTATTTTCTCACCTTGCCTTCTACCTTAATCCAACATCCTAGGGCTGCCGAGGCTCCTTTCTTGAAGAAAGAATTATAAAAAACACGTCCGCTCGGCACTGCTTTCAAAATAAACTGACTCGCATTTAGAGAGGCGGCGCCATTAGTTTTTGACGGGAACGAATTTATTCAATATTTATGAAAATTAAAAGAAAAATATAAATAAATTCACTTATTATTGAATAATTTTCATTTTCGCACTTAGGGTGGGAGCGACTTCAGTTTTTGGCGGTAAAAAACGTTTTTAAGATAACAAATTTCACTTAAATAAATTTTAAATCTAAAAAATTTTTAAAAGAAACTTTTAAAAAAAAATTCTTCGAGACGAATATTTCCTAAAATAGAACACAACCACGTAATACTTTTTATCGTTCCCTTTTTTTCTCATCTTGCCTTCTACCTTAATCCAACATCCTATGGCTGCCGAAGCGCCTTTCTTAAGAGAGAATTATAAAACACGTCCGATCAGCACTGCTTCCAAAATAAACTGACTCGCATTTATGTAGGCGACGCCTTTAGTTTTTGCTTGAAACGAATTTATTCAATATTTATGAAATTTAAAAAATTTATATAAATTTACTTATTATTGGATAACTTTCATTCTCGCACTTAGGGTTGGGGCGCGCTTTTAGTTTTTGGAGGGAAACGACTTTTTTCTGGATAACTGATTTTACTTAAATAATTTTTAAATCTAAATTCTAAAACAAACTTTAAAAAAAACTTACCCTATGTTCCGCCGAAGCGCCTTTCTTCAAAGAGAATTATAAAGCACGTCCGCTCACCACCACGTCCAAAATAAACTGACTTACAGTTAGGGCGGCTGCGCGCTTTTAGTTTATGGCGGGAATCGACTTTTTGATTTTCAATTTTTTTTCGCGCCAATTTTAATCATGATCTTTAAAAGAAATTATTATATAATTAAATTTACTTATTACCGAGAAATTTTTATTTTTGAATTATGTTTATTTTAATTATATAAGATTTCACTTAAATTATTTTTAAATCTAAAATCTAAGAGAAACCTTTAAAAAAACTTACCCGAGACGAAGATTTCCTAAAATAGAATGCCTCGACGTAATCGTTGCCCTTTTTTTCTCACCGCGCCTTCTCCCTTCTTCCTGCATCTCACGGGCCGCCATAGCGTCTTTCTTGAGAAGAGAGAATTACAAAACACGTCCGCTCAGTACTGCTTCCAAAAAAAATTGACTCATATTCTTCGGAATTCGCCCTTGTATAGTCATCGCGTTTTATGAGGGCGATGGAGAACTTGTTGAAGAAGGTAGACTCGGCTGACAATTTTCAGCTTTTTTGGCGCCAATTTCAATTACGATCTTTAAAAATTTTTTTTATATAAATATACTTATTACTGCATAATTTTATTTTTTGAATATCGGGCGCCGGCGCGCATTTCATTATTAGTTTTTCCAATAAACGAATTTTATATAACATTTATAAAAATTATTCACAACCTTACCGTTTCGATGCTCCGTTTGCAAGCCTTTTTCCATACCGTTCGACGACGACGCCGATGCGCCTTTCTTGAGAGAGAATTATAAAACACGTCCGCTCAGCACCGCTTCCAAAATAAACTGACTCTTCTTTTTCGGAAAATCTTTCTCGTAAAGTCGTCGCGTTTCACGAAGGCGATGGGCGAACTCGTTGAAGAAGGTAGACTCGACTGATAAATTTCATTTTTTTTGCCGCCCTTTTTAATCACATTCCTTAAAAAAAAATACATTTTTTATATAAATTTACTTATTACTGCAAACTTTTTATTTATTGAATATGGGGCGGCGACGCGCCTTTCATTAGTTTTTTCAATAAACGACTTTTATATATATAACATTTATAAAAATTAGTTAAAAACTTACCATTTCGTTGCTTCGTTCGCGAGCCTGTTGCACCACTGTTCGACGACGACGCGGGATCTACCATTATTCGGAAGCGCGAGCGCGTCTGGCATTCAAAGTAAGCCACGACGTAATGGACGCCTTCTCCCTTCGTCCAACATCATATGGACTACCGAATCGACTTTCTTAATATAGACATAAACCGCGTTCGCTCAGCACCGCTTCCAAAATTTGTTTATATAATAATAGATTTTTCTTAAATAAATTTTTAATCTAATATCTAAAAGAAAGTTTAAAAAAAAACTTACCCAGACAAAGATTTCCTAAAATAGAACGCCACGAACGTAATCGTGGCCAATGTTGTTCCTGTCACGGTGGCTTTCTCACTTCGGCCAGCATCCAAGGGTCGCCGTTGCGCCGATTCTGAGAGAGATTATATAACCACAACTAGGAGAGGAGCCAAAATAAACTGACTCTTTTTTTCGGAAAATCTCTCTCGTATAGTCGTCGCGTTTCACGAAGGCGATGGGCGAACTCGTTGAAGAAGATAGACTCGACTGATAAATTTCAACTTTTATGGCGCCTTTTTCAATCACAATCTTTAAAAAAAACATTTTAATATAAATTTACTTATTACTGCATACTTTTCAATATTGAATATGGGGCGGTGATGCGCCTTTCACTAATTTTTTCAATAAACGACTTTTATACATATAACATTTATAATAAAAATTATTAAAAACCTTACCGTTTCGGTGCTACGTTCGCGAGCCTGTTGCACCACTGTTTGACGACGACTCGGGATCTACCATTATTCGAAAGCGCGAGCGCGTCTCGCATTTCAAAGTAAGCCACGACGTAATGGACGCTTCTGCCCATCGTCCAGCATCCTAGACCATCAATCGACTTTCTTCTTGATACAATAAACACTTTCGCTCAGCACCGCTTCCAAAAATTGTTTATTATGATAGATATTTCTTAAATAAATTTTAAATCTAAAATCTAAGAGAAACTTTGAAAAAAAACTTACCCTCCACTTTCAATCACGATTTTTAAAAGAAATTATTTTGTAATTAAATTGTTATTAGCGCGCAATTTTCATTTTTGAGTTATGTTTATTATAATAATAATAATAATAATTATAATAATAATAATAATAATAAAATAATAATAATAATAATAATAATAATAATATAATAATAATTTATTAATAATAATAATAGATCTTACTTAAATTATTTTTAAATCTAAAATCAAAGAGAAACTTTTTAAAAAAACTTACCCGAGACGAAGATTTCCTAAAATAGAATGCCAAGACGAAACCGTTTGAGAGAGAATTATAAAACACGTCCGCTCAGCACCGCTTCCAAAATAAACTGACTCATCTTCTTCGGAATTCGTCCTTGCTTAGTCATCGCGCTTCAAGAGGGCGCTGGGCGAACTGGTTGAAGAAGATTAACTCGACTTATAATTTTCAATTTTTTTTCGCGCCAATTTCAATCACGATCTTTAAAAAAAATATTTTTATATAAATTTACTTATTACTGCATAATTTTCATTTTTGCATATGGTGTGGCGGGGCGCCTTTCTCGAGAGAGAATTATAAAACACGTCCGCTAAGCACCGCTTCCAAAATTTGATTACTAATAATAATGGATTTAACTTAAATAATTTTTAAATCTAAAATTTAAGAGAAGCTTTTAAAAAAACTCACCCGAGGAGAAGATTTCCTAAAATTGAACGACACGACATAATCGTTGCCTTTTTTTTCTCACCGCGCCTTCTCCCTTCGTCCAGCATCATATGGGCCGCCGAAGTGCCATTCTTCAGAGATAATTGTAAAACAGGTCCACTCTCCACCACTTCCAAACTAAACTGACTCGCATTTAGGACGGCGGCGCGCATTTAGTTTTGGCGGGAAACGACTTTTTTTCAATATTTATTAAATTGCCTTTAGTTTATACCTAAATAATTTTTAAATCTAAATTCAAAGAGAAATTTAAAAAAAACTTACCCGAGGCAAAGATTTCCTAAAATAGAACGCCACGACGTATCGTTGCTTTTTTTTTCTCACCGCGCCTTCTCCTTTCGTCCAGCATCCTAATGGCCGCCGAAACGCCATTCTTCAGAGAGAATTATAAAACACGTCCGCTCACTACCACTTCCAAAGTAAACTGACTCGCATTTAGGGCGGCGGCGGGCATATAGTTTTTGGCGGGAAACGACTTTTTTTCAACGTTTATGAAATTAAATATATATATTTATATATATATATATTATATATATTACATATACTATATTATATAATTATATATATATATATATATATAATTTATATATAATATATATATATATAATATATATATATATATATTATATATACTATATATATATATATATATAGATATAATAATATATATATATAAAATTTACTAACTATAGGAAACTTTACTTTCTCACTTAGGGCGGCGACGCGCCTTTAGTTTTTAGGCGGAAACGATTTTTTATTTCAAGCTTGATTGAAGGCCTTTACTTTTAGCGGAAACAACTTTTTTTTAAGAAATAGTTGCACCTAATAATTTTTAAGCTACATTCTAGAAGAAGCATAGTAAAACATCCCAGCAGAACGGTATGAACTTTCTGATGAGATGAAGCGAGAAATAAATTTCAATTAAGACCAAGTTATAGAGAGCAACTATATAATCTACTCGTATGCCACCCGTTAGCGTTTTCAATCCTCATAGATTTTTATCCTCCATCCCGCACTGAGCAAAATGTTTTGGCCGGTGATTTCGTGCGGAGAAATACAGTATAGGATAGGCGCAGCGCGAGTTTAACCAGCGAACCATTCTTCACGAGAGAATTATTAGGGAAATATGGGGACACGTCCGCTCACTACTCACTCCAAAGTAAACATGACTACGCATTTGAGGGCGGCGGCGCGCATATGTTTTTGCGGGAAAAGTGGAGCCAGGAGCGTATATATCGAAACCCTAGTGGTTAAATCAAGAAAAAAGATGAGAAAACGATAATAAAGCAAAGAGACCCTAAGAGAGAATTGTCTTACGTAATTCACTAAGACTTCGAAGGATATAATATCAGTTTCTATGAAAACCAGATGGAGAAATACTAGGCCCTAATGCGCTTAATCTACTTCTGGAGTGAGTAGAAGTAATATAAAAAAGGATAATCTTCATTAATAATTTTTAAATTTCTTTGAAATTCAGGCGCTCGAAGACTCTCTCTCTCTTTCTATTCTCTTACCTTCTTATCATTCTCCTCTATATATATAATATATAGTATAATAAATTATATATTTAATATATATTAATAATAAATATATAATTAATATATATGAGATATAATAGATATATATATATTTATATGCAAATTTACTAACTATAGGATAAATATATTATACTGTATATTCTACACTTATGGCGTGCGACGTCAGACTTGATAAGTATTTATTAGCGGTGAAGATACGGCTTTTTTTCATTAGTACTTATATGAAAGATAGTCCTGTGGAGTGCTGATATTGCCGGTGAATTATTAAACTTAGACTTAAGTCTTTTTAATATTTTCTACAGAATAAACTATTTTAATATAACAAATATTATTAAAAAAGTCTCTACAATTCTACAAGCAGAACCGTATAATAAAGAAGGATGTATGCGAGAAGAGAGAATAATGATGTATTAATTGTGAGGATGTTTGTTACTCAGCAATAAACGCTCAAATACAGATGCTCTCTTATTTTTTCTCATTCTGGAGCGCCGACCTCACTCTGTCTCTATATTAATTTTAAATACACAAGCTATTCTTATGAGGATGTCACAGTCTAAAAAGCTCCTTTAATAACTATGACTAAGTAGATCTGAAAGATTCACATGAATACAAAACAGACAACCGTGTCCGAACTAGTGCAGTCAGGATTTACCGAAGTTGATAACCATGAAACACACGCACCAACATAAGACAAATCCGATCTGTCGTTGTCAGAGAAAATAAGCTTTGGATTTTTTGCACATGCATGGGTATTTCGCGTTTCATGGTGTATAGAAGACTGAATGAGTGAGAAGTAGCTTGTGCTTAAATGAAAGTATATATATAAACTCTGTATTCTTAATAATCTATAAATGAAAGTAAATTCACTTAATATTTAAATCAGCGACGTGATTAAAAGTGACATTTAATAGCTTTAAGTAATAAAAAAAAAATACATAAAATAATAATTAATTAAATTAATTGTTGAAAGAAAATTTCATGTATTTTTTGGGAAGCAATAATAAGATGGATGCTCGGCAAAGACAGTCCAGTGGTTGTGACAAAAAATACTCAATATTGTGTTCAGTGCCACAATAACACAGCATCTGTTCTAAATGGAGGAACATTCTAGTAAAATTCTGATAATTCTTGAGTATACAGGCAACTGCTGAATTATTCCCCCTTCGTTCTAGTTTTGTTCAGTTCGTATAGACGGAATCTGATTGCAAACTTCACTGCATTTATGTTCGACGATGAGATACCGCCTTTCATTCATGTCAATCACATAGATTAAGGTGTGATATTTCACCCTTTCCACATTTCACACAATTAATCGTAGCGAATCTTATATTAGTCGCAATATATTTTTTGTCGATTGTTACAACCAACTAATTGCCCTGTGAAGTAACCAGACTCATTACGAAACATCGAATAGTGCGAGCCATCATCCTTTAGTCCAGATGCTTCCTAGAGAGGTCTACTCATTATCTACTGAAACACAATAGAATGTCGACGAGTAGATACACTTATTCGGCATCTTCGCTGATCAATAATATATAGCAGAAGTAGAAAGGTAAATAAAAGATGGTCTTAGCTACTGCGCAATCTGTTTATACGCAGTTCATTTTTATGTCGTTCACAGAAGTAACAACATAATTAGGTCAGCTATGATACTGACCCCAAATAGGCACTAAGTGCCAGGAAAGCAATAAGGGTAGCCAAAGGACAAAAATCACTTATATTTTAAAAAAAGATTAAAAATAGTATGACCATCATAATCTATCGATACCCTAAAATATAGATATTAAAACCAATAACCAGAGCACAACGTGCCACCAATAAGGTAGTGAATAAGAGGTATAGTTATAAATCTTATAACTAGATACAAAAAGAACATTTTATTTTCATCTTCGCATGCTGAATCCGAATTAGAACAATACCCATGGGCAGCACAGATACTAGAAAATCCTCTTATACGGTTCATTGATATTTAAAAAAAGAATATTAATAAGTGCTATGGAATAATATATCTTATTCGGGTCCGCCTTCAAGCACACTCGAACTTACCACCACCAAAATAACAAGGGCTGACTCAAATCGCTTTACTCGTGAATTCGCCCATTAATGTCTTATTTACGAAGGATAACGTGTTCACCAGTGTATCTTTCGATTGGAGTCAAGACTCGTTGAGACAGACAAAGACTCGAAAAGAGAGTCTAATAACATCCACGTAGAAGATTGATTCAAAAAAGATTTTATCAAGTGGTGCTGCTTTCATTTTTTCCATATTACACAGAAATTGTCTCAATAAAAAGGGAAACTCCATTATAAATATCAACTGTGTTTATTTTTATGTGCTATTAAAAATGATTTATAATAGTACTAGATATCATATTATCAGTTCAGTCAGTGGGATAAAAAGAGGCTTAGAAACCAACAAACCAATATGAAATAATTTTTATACAGAGATAACTCTTAGAATTCTTATTTGAGTTTAAACAAATGTATATTGAAAAATGAATTGAAAATCACTATTCTTTTACACAGATAGTTACAGGTGACATACCTAAACACGGTGTCAATCATCTTTAACGGACGTCATTTATTTTTCAACTTGATAACAGACGCTAGACGATTTCATATTCCTTCCGCCATTTGATCAAGAGAAATAGCACGACAACAACGATCCTCAACTAATCGTTATCTCAACACTTCCTACTTCTGGAAAGAACGCGCCAAGGGAAATGTCGCACTATACTCCTTCAGAGAGAAAAATACTTAGAGATAGGCAATATCTTAGAGAAGCCGCTTGCGCTATCGCCGTCGAAGCGATCCCCTGGTTCTGTGTGAGATATCAGAATGTGATCTTGAAGATTCTAATTCGTATAACGGAAAATTCTGCCATCCTGTTACGCCATACAGATAGCTCGAATTTATCCACAATAAAGAGATGTCGTATAGCCAATACTATATAAATTAAGCTATTTAGCTTTGGACCTCGGACTGATATACAGTATTAACAGAGTCATTTATTGTTGTGGCCAGAAAGGGTGCGTATCTTCCCAAAAATCAATTACGTGGGCGCTTATTGGAGAAAAGAGAGAAAACTGATACCCATAGTAGTTTGCTAATGAAAGGTAGGAATAAAGTTTAGGACTTACATTAATATTTCAATTTTATCATGATATAAGGGTATGGGCACGATGCCAGCGTCTCTTTTCATTCAGAATAAACGGAATTCAAGAAGCAAATCTCAACTTATATATATAAAACAAATTCGCATACGAGGGCACCTTATTGCTCAAATACTCCTCTTTCATAATAACTCTCTAAATCAGATGAACAGATTATTCTTAACTCTAATAAAGTAGGGAAATATTTAAAATCTATAAATTTAAAGTAAAAATCTCTATATATAAAATGAATATATAAACATCACACCAAGTCGTCGAAAAAGATTATCCTCAGAGTAAATATAGGAGTACAATATGAGCCAGCAGGTGACGTAATATTGTGCGGCTGTTGAAGCGGCCTGACCTGATTATCTCCCCACCCTCTGTGTCACCTTTCTATTCGCATTCGTCCCAACATGATACCTATGCCCGCTGAGAAGCGCGCTTATTCTTATGATAGAGAATTATAGATCGATACGTCAGTACAGTACCATTGCCAAAATAAAATAGAAATCTTCTTCTTGACGAGAATTTATCATCCACTGCAGTTAAATTAAGGTCGTCGTGTTATGAGCAGAAGGGTCGAATGTAGCGAACTCGGGTTGAGATAGAGACGGTACAAATCTAGATAAGTATTCAATTTTTTTGACCGCATAATTTCATTAATCACGGAAGTACTTAAAAATAAAAAAAATAAGAAATAATATAATTATTACATATTGACATGCATATAATTTCCTAATTTTAGAGATTACATATGTGGAAGGTGATTGAGCGAGACTTTCTGATGAGAAGAGGAAATAGTATATGTGTAAACACGTCCGATCAGTCTACCGTGTTTCCAAAATATATTTTTAAGTTTTGAAAATATACATATACATTATAAATATTAAAATATTTTAAATCTAAAAAGTGTATAAGAAATATACACATTTCTTAAAAAAACTTATCCCACAGATACAAAAAGCACTTTAAGAACACTGTAGTTCTCTAAATAAAATTTAAAATACGAAAAACAGTGTAAATATTCCACGATACGTTATAAATCGTTGCGATTATTTAGTTTATCACACCGCAATACTCATTTCTCTCATATGCTGAATCCTAAAACATTATCCTATTCGAGCCAGGCTCATGTTAGCAGCTGCTCTTTCAATTGACGAATGAGAAACAATTTGATAAGTCAACTGAAGCTTATACCATTCTGGCCATATTTTAACTCATTAGTTCATTATGTGAATACTTAACCGAATTCACTCGAACGTCGCGTGATGGTGGTAACATACTCAGCTTTGGGAACACCGAAAGACATAAAGAAATACGCACAGCTATAGTTCACAAAATTTTATCAACTTTGTTGTCGATAAGCCGATTTGTTCTCAATCATAACAATCTTAAAAAAAAAGTATAGATTATGTAATTTTTACTTAATGTACCGACTTTTAAATACTAGTTGAGATCAGCGTCAAGTTCCTTCTAAAATGTGTTTGTCAGTAAATTGGGCTTTTATGATGATTTATATATAATACATTATAATAAATAATTATTTACAACGTTACCGTTCGGTGCTCTGTTCGCTGTAGTTATCTATTTTTACACGATCCGAGTTATCGGAACGAACCCTTTACTCCCATTTCGTCTCAAGCATCCTAGAACGGCTAAGCGTATTATTCTATCAAGAGAGATATAATAATATAAACACTACCGCTGCATGCTACCTTCGCAGAGAAAATTAATATGCCCTCTATAGTATTCTCTCTGACCATATGCGAAAAAATACTTCTCTCTCATCAGTTTATCACAAACTCATTCGCATGTGTCATGAGCGCGGTAAAGATCGCGGGCTCGTCAGAAGCAACATGCCTTGTAAACAGAAAGAAGTGAATCAAGTAATAACACTATTCAAAACATTCTGTATATAATGTTTGCTATTTTGTCTCGGTTTGTATTTTGTTGCGTCTTTAGAATTATGTTCCGCCCTCGAATTTGGGAATAGTTGAAATTCAATATTAATTTATCTATATTATATTTAGCTAATTTTCATTTATATTTTATGATATATGTTCTGGTGCTAAATCGCCAGCTGCCTTATCAAATCTATTTAAGTTCATATTCTCTTGTCAAATAATTGCGAGCTTGTGTTCAATCTCGAGTAAATAAGAACAAACTATATAATAACAAAAAAATATTAAGCGAATAACCACATATACACGTAATATCAGTGAGTGGGCATAAACTCGATTACGCATAAGGCTCTATTTCTCTGGCACAGCTCAATACGACGAAGAGGATATCTTCCCTTTCCCATGCCTATGAAATACTCGTGATAGGATCGCCGTCTCGCATCTGCTCTTGTTTTGTATAGAGAGAGTAAGAAAGTCACGTTAAATAAAAAATACACGATAAGTAAAAACTTAACTAAGAGCACAGTCTAATGATAAAATAATAGAGTGTATGCAATACTACTATCTTTCCGTGTTTATTATCTATCCCTTCGTTTTAGAAAATTTCAATCGACGAAATAAATAAAAATTGCAGTATAGGCGATCTTTCTAATCAGATATAACGTACTGGTTTAGTCTTCGAGATAGGGTAAAACCAAAATTGTCTGACCCAATAGAATAACCTAAACCCAGTTGTTTCGGACCTGCGTATAAAAGCTGAACAGAATCTAGTAAAATTGAGAGATTTGAAGAACCGTATACGTACTAATTTAAAGCTACGCATTTATTTTTTTATAAAAAAATATTAAGGGGAGCTACAAGAGAGGATATTAATGAACCATCTCGATCCCTGAACCTCACGATAATACAACACCCTATAACAAACCGTAGGATACGCAAGATTATATGAAAAAATTTCAAAAGTTAATGACAATATAAATATATTTATTTTTTAAAATCTTATATATCATTTATATAATTAATAATAGAAAAAAAAGAATTATATCGTTTAAAATGAGTTAATAAAAGTGATCGAAACTACAGATATATTGATTAGATTATTATGTAAGAATAGGATAGGGAAAACTGAATTAAACTCTAGGTGACTGGATTACGCCATAGTTACGCATTCGCTATATAACGCCGCCCTATAAATTTTCAAATCATTACATATAACGGAGTTGTGTATCCATACTAAACAAGGTATCACTATTATGGAAGAAGTAAGTAGACCTAGAATCTTAATTTAAGAAGTCATCCAGATGTATATTCGAGAGCCAATTATTGTGCGCAAAAGGCGCAACGTAATGTCGATCATGTGATTGTTGTAAAACGACAAAAAAATCTTACATTAAAAAAAAAACAATCGCCAAATTGATTGAGTAGAGTAGTGTTTGTTTTTGTCTCTTGAGATATGTATTGCCGCACGGCACGATAGTAAGAATGCGGTAATAGTGCGGTTAAGTTTATGAGAATCATGTGCAAATCAAACGATGGAAGGATCCTAGTGGAATGGCCTCATTCATTTTTTAATAAAAGGGAGGAAAACAACAGTTACGGGGAGAGAGTGAGGAACGAAAGAAAAGATCAGATATTCCATCTTTTGGTGTACAAGAACAGCGAGACAAAAGAGAAAAAAAAAAAAAAAGACACATATATACATTATAGGCACACCAAAAATAAAACCTACAACCGTTTCATAGAGTCTATAATAAGTGATGTGAATAATATTCAACATATAAGCTTATAGTTGTGTCTAATTGTAACGATATCAGAGAGGGTTGACTTTTGCTATTCGATATAGTCTCAGATAACAGAGATTATTGCAAAAGCGAAAAGAGATATTTCCGTTATTCGATATTGCTGGTGAAAGATATATAGACAGACTCGGTATATCATCATGAGATCACAGTAAAGAAAAAGCTCTCATACTGGTGGTACAATAGTTAGAAATCCAAATCGACCCAATCTCCGAAAAAAATACTAATAATACCGAAAACCGTCTGATATATTTAGTATCGTCTTTTCAGACGAAATTTACAGATTACAAGTAAGAAAAGGAAGACACATCTCTATATTATATAATATTTATTAAATAATTCCAAGACCATCGGTAGTATATCTAATACTAGTTTATAGAGAATATACTAATATAGATGCATAGGTGCGTGCGCATTCACTTTTAATTTTCTCCAATAGGTAACATTCTATGCTGTTAGTATAGGTAATAACTTTAAGTTAAATGTAATAACATACTAGGGGTAAAGAACAAGAGTGTAAATAAGAAAGTATTTTAAAGTTGAAGCGTAATGATTCCAATTCAATCTGAGTCAATACAATTCTAACTACTAGTGATGCTTTTTCTCTCGTTTAGAGGACACCAAATGTGTGTTCAATCTAGCTCTATGCGCTGTCAATTATGTTGCCAGAAAAACCCCAAAACACATGTATGAAAAGTAACGCTCATGTTCTTGTACATCCGTAGCGTCTTGATAAATATGATTAATGAAAAATAAATATTAAAAATAAATATATGGTATACATTCACAAAATGGGTTGTCAGAAAAGTAGAAATAGAATAATGGGAGTTGCCCGAATAATAATACAGAAGAGTAATGGTAACATATATAGGTGAATAATATTGTATACATACTGATTTGTTTATTAATGCTTTAATCATGATCATTATGTATTTTGATAAATCCTAATAATTGACGAATATTTATACTAATCCACATTCCCTTATGAATTAATTTTGCTCGCTCAAGCTATTATTTTTTTCCTTCATCGTTCTACATATTATCCCTGAAATTGATATAGAAGATACCTGTTTAATGCTCGTTAAAGTAGTCCTACTCTCCTCTATTACTTCCACTGTGTAACGAAGACTTCTACATCTTGACGAAAATTTCTGGAGGTCAGGAACTAACATTCTTCATCCTATCGTCTACTATAAGTATTCGATGAGGGCATGTATATTAAATTGACAGAAACTATGTGAGAATTAAATTATACAATATTAATATTCTCAGAGTTGTTAAAAATATGAGTTAAGAGAGTTAATAAAAAATATTGGCACCCCACGAGTAATTATATATTCTAAGTGAGATAATTACCCCTAAGTGTTTATTATCTCTATATTATAGTGTAAGTGCTCATCTGAATTTATTTCATAATGCTATGTATAAAAAATTAAGTCTTTTAATACGTTAATTCGTATATTATAAAATGCGACTTCAACTTCGTCCGAAAGTATATGGATTAAAAATCAGTTCGATAAGTTATTATGGATTTGATTAGTCATTACGAATAAATCCTTTCTCGGATTGGTCTTAATACAAAAGGTCTCAATTGGATAAAGTAAATAATATAATTATAATGATATTATTACTAAATTCTACGTTTTCTGATTATTTAATTTTTAAGGGTACAACCACTTTTAGGGGTTCGGTCCCCATCACCGCATCTTCGTATCGGAGCATTACTATCCATTCATTTCATTTTTATTTTTATTGGGAATTAAAATTCCCGAGTGGTGTAGTTATATAAATTGAAATAGAGAAACGCTGGAGGTGGAGCTTCTTGATATCCGAGTAAGTAGGAGTATAATATGAGTTTTCTTTCGCACGCTAGATAATTTCTGATTAATTATGCTATACTGAACTTAATGAGCTGAACTACTTAATTATTCCTTCGACGAAGGAATTTATTCCATTATCATCGTACGATAAGTTACAAATCTAGACAGTTCGTATCTGTCATAATATTTTCAAAGACTGGAGATTTATAATTTATTAAGATAGGAATCGAAGTATATCTACCAGTATTTAATTAAACATTATTAAAAAAACTATTAAATATATTATAGTTTATGTAAGAAAAAGGAGGCTTGTTCGTATTTCCTAAAGTAGGAAAAAATGTATATAAAAACTAAGGAATATAGAATATAAAATAAATAGAAGTATTTTTCGTTAGTAAAATCTATACGTGACCAACATTCTATCATTTTCTAATCTGTACTTTATGTCTGTTCTAATGAAGAATTATAACTCAATATATAATATATAATAATACGGCGAGCGCAAATTTTGCAATGTAGGTGATATGGCCCTGTTGGCGTTTTTAAAAGTACTGCTCATCTTTAATCATAAAAAAAGAGCAATAAAATATGTGAAAATAAGATGATAAATAAGTCCTGCATGTGATACTCATTCACAGCGCGAAGATTTCTATAAGAGCACGTACCACCATTAGCTATAGAATATTTTATAATATGTTACGATAGACAAAATATATTTGTCCGAGTCCCTATATGACTTCAGTATCTCAACTTTATTAATTAATCGCTGTTACTGAACGAAATAACTCTAGGGTGAAGATGTCAGCGGATAAGGATTTCCTCGTAGAGCACCCAAAAAGAGCTAAGTTAACGTATGATAAGCAAGAGGCCAAATAAAATGGTCTATCGCTTCTCGTACGTCAAAGGAAATCGATGAGATAGATAATATATCTTGAATATATATAATCTCACACTTTATGGAAATAGTGTACTGGATATATAATTAGGGATTATAAAAAACACTGAAAATTCTGATAGATTGATTTATGTCAAAAATAAATGGAGGATACTTTTAAAAACATGGAAAAACATTGATAAAACATATATATTATTTTATATATGACGTCCAGAAAAGATCGATTGAAATGCATCGGCGCATCGACTATTACGTTGATTTATTAAGGATGACATCGTTGAAATTCGTTTCCGCGACTTATCTTAAAATGTCGACGGAATGTGGAAATATTTTTCCTCGAGCACTTTCTAGATAAGGTCAAGTTTAACTGAGCGAATAATGAACAAAGTGAAACCTTTTTATTACTCGGATTTTAAACTTTTAATACTAGTACACGATTAGTAATAATTTAGTATATAATATATTATCTAACGACATTTTTTATTTATATAATTAGAAATAGTTTTAAATATGGAGTTTAATTTTATGTATATAATGAATATATTGTATCAGAAATTTTGACATTTTTTGTTTATTTTTATATAATATAATAAATCTATCAAAGGAAATAACAATGCCCGCTGAAATATACACACTTCAATATTACTTCAAATTTAGATCTTTTATACACTTTATGACTGAAAACACCATTACATATTCAATATTTAATAGATATAGCGAGCTCGAGACCATAGATAATTCTCTTAAGATACAAAGATTATCGTTTGTTGTTATCTGCTAAATGATGTGTGTAGCAATGTTACTATAAATTTGATATCACACCCATTTTCTAAATTTTATCACTGAACAATTCTTAATAAAAAATTGGAATCGAAGATTATTCTCGGTAACATTTAAAGAGGAATTTTCTTCCTCTCTCGTCATGCTCCATCTCCGCTCGTTCCATTATATAGCGCGCGACTAGGATTAGTATATATTAGATAGATATAGATAAGCGACTGGTGAAATAATAAGAAATCTCGAATATTGTATTAAAAACTATATAAATATCCAAGAGATTTTATTCTAAACATCCGTCCTGAGTTGTCTACTCGTCGCAGCCTTGATAAATACTTAGAATGAGATTAAAAAATTTATTAAATTTTTTAAATTATTACCAAGTCTTAAGACGCATAATGACATCATAAATACTGACCTACATACGATTCTGAGTGATTATAAAAAAATGAATATCGAATCGATCCGTTTCTGTGCAACGGCGGATGTGTGATACGCGAGTGCTTTTGTAACGGAACAGGACTAGGCCGACAGGGAGCAAAAATAAGGAGGAACCAGAGATTTCGAGAGAGGTGAAAGAAGGAGATTCGAGAGAGATGTTGATGAGTGAAACATCGCCTGTCTAGGCGGTTGCGAGGCAGATCTAAGTATGTAGAGGAGCGGAGAGCGCTTAGAAGAGCAGATGAGATATGATGAGAGCGAGATGTGAGAGAGAAGAGAGAAGAAGAGAGTATCGTAAGAGATGATACGCGGGACGACGTGACGTAATCTTGGGAGCCGCGACGACATTGACTGACCTACGTACGATCGATAAAAGACTTGGATCAAGATTCCGTTCGTAAAAAGCGCGCGCAACGAAGCCCGCCGAACTTTCTGAACAACTAGGCCCAGTGCTATTTAAGCTGATATACAAGCAAAGTTTAAAACCGAGATTCAAATCAATTCAAAAGTATAAGGAAAAACCATTTACGATGATATAAAAAGATATTAAATCACTTAAATAAATTAAAAAGATGATTAATAGAATATCAAATAGTGAATTCTTTTTACATTCTAATGATAAAGAAAACTATGAGCTATGTTATTTTAATATATTGTAAGTATTTAAATTAATTAGAATATATAATAATAAAAAAACACTAGATTTTTGAACCACAAATTAAAAATTTAATAATCTCTTTTAGAATATAGTGTTGGCACGGTTTACATTTGGCTCCTATTATTAATATCTCATTGGAGTTCACCACTGAAAACATACTAGAATTTCCCTTTACCATCTCTCTCACACACATCTCTATCTTAACCGCCGATTGGCACGTTATCGAAGCACGTCAATCGATCACTCATCTCTCCACTCGTGATCTACTATCCTTCAATCAATCCAACTTGAACCTAACTTCTGCCCTCTTACTCACAGATGATCTCCCCTCCTAGATACTACTCTCTGTCTCTCTAATTCTCCGTTCTCTACTATCTCATACATATTCTATCAGCGAAACATTACCTCTCGGCAAATTTACATGTAATGGAAATGCAACAAGCTATTAAGTCTTAAAGTAAGTGCAGACAGCGCTCTTCAAATAATTTGCAGAGGAAGATGAATAAATATGAAGATATATTATCTCATATGAAACCCCTATATTCGGAATATATCATACCAATTTAATCAAATAAAATATACAAACGATTTCGCCAGTACGTTATATAAATTTAACAACAATCACGCGAGCACGTTTCACCTATTTACGATAAGTATTATTCCATATCGCGATGAGGCAATAGAGAACTCGATGGTAAATTTTGAAATTCTTCATTATGAAATAATCTAGTAACATAACAATTGCCCGGAGTAATACGTAATATAATTAGTATTATATATATATCGATAGCTAGAATATATAAATATAATTTATTCTATTATATATAAAGCCGGTTTAATGACATATATAAATATTACAGTTTTTAGTTTGTTCCATTAAATACTATTCAGATATTTACTCTACCGTAGCCAATATACCTTACGTGAAATGATACTTAAAAATAGTAGCTCTGATACTTGAATAGTATTCAACGTCTGAATACCTTAAATTCTTAGGAATTATCGTAATTTATATTTGAATGAAATAAGCTAAAAACGCTATATATGTGTATTATTGAGTAATATAGTTATAAGCTAATTGTATAAAGAGTAGAGTAGTAGGAGCGAGATGTTTTCGATGACCATTCTTAGCGAATTATGATAGTCATAATAATAAATACGATTATGCAATCCCATATAAATATAATAAACTTAGAATAGTATACATCGCATCATGCGATTTTTTCTAAATGACTCAACCTAGTTATATTATTGAGAAGAATAAAGAAAATAATTAGTTTTACTGAATACTAAAGAGACAGATAAGTACGAGAAGTTTTTAAACACAATACAACACCGATAATGATAAATTTTTCGAAAGTAGCCACAAAAAAATAATAAATTTAAATTTCTATAATGAAAGTTTAACGACTGATTACGATATCAATATAATAAAGAATTTATTGCTGCCTACTGAATATATCAAAACTATATCATCAGATAAAATTATGATATAATAGAACAATACGGCATAACCTATAATTAACTTTGGTTTATTAACTTTTATATATTACAAATACTATAAAAAATACTCGAGATATAAGTCTAAAGATCGTGTTCTATATCAAAGGTAGTAGCGATAACAACTACCTCTTTTCTTTTTAAATTTCTGAATTTTCTACAGTGTCTTGCATATAAAAAAAATCGACTTACCAAAAGTTAAAACGGTATATAAAGGGCATAAACTTAAACATTTCTAAGTTCAAATATTACTATGATTATAATAATAAACCGTAGTAATACACTTGAACGTAATGTGCTTCTACTTTTTAAAATATTGAATTATAGTATTTATATAAGGTGTTTTATAATTTATCAGTTCCCGTTTTTGATCAACAATGAAATAAAATAAAATCCCGTACGATAGTGGAATACGTTAATGTTACTTTAAACATCGCATGCAGTTCTGTATTCGAAATCACACGAGATTTTATATCATCCATTAGTCGGGCATATTTGAATTGAGGCAATGGATCGGCAGAATGTAGCTGCAGTTTTTTTTAATAGCTTAGTATATTAAAAAGTATATCTGACATATAATATATCCGAGCAATTCTGTCCGTGAATAGAATCCGTATCAGCATAAATGAGATAATGAGTATACGACCGATATATCAGCAAAGTTGCATAGCAACCTTACGAAGTAGCCAATGTCCCGAGCTAGAAAGATTAGAAATACGTCTATTGTCAGAAAGATATGACAGACGCACCTGACACGAGCTCTACTATGAGAAAATATTATTCTATTACTATATATACTATCTCATCTGCATTCGAAGAAGTAAATTATATGTCTAGAGAGTATATAAGATAATTAATATTCTACGTGTTCCCTCAATCTTTAATTTTGTGTTTTTGAATAATTAAACCTTACAACTCAAGAAATAACTTTGGAAATATAGTAGCCGAGATGTATTGAGTTAATTTAATAATTGCGTAATGATTATATCTTAATAACTCATTGGAAACAAATAGATTAAAAGGTTGAAAGTGGTACATAAAACTGATCGTGCTCATGATTGAGTTATAAAAATCACTCCACGTTCAAGTGGCCGAAAGAGTGCAGAGCAAGTGATAAAAAAATCAGATATGGCAGAGCGACTAAATATAGAATAAGTCATTGACAAACACCTCTCATTTCAACGTCTATCTCGATATACCGATATACTCAAGAAGAGAGCAGAAATATTGTTCTTGTAACTGAGTGGAGTTTGTGCACATTGTCGTACTGTATTATTGAGTTAATTATCGATATCATTATGTACTATGTAATTATTGCATGTGATTATGTATACTATGATAAATAAAAGTATAAATATTCTTTATGTACGCTTATGTCTAGTTGCAACTTGAATCATTTCTATAATTATTCTTGATTATTAATTATTTTACTTCGTTAAGCATTCATTGCCTAAGCTGTCATTGTCTGTTATTATTTATGATAAGAAAATTAATTCATCTAATTATTGATATAGTAAAATCGAATAAACTGTAGTTGTAAGTCAGTGCGAGTGCGTAGAACATCTCACAATTGAAGATTTTAATATCGAATTGTAAAAAAGATCGATTTGTTCACAAAAAATCTCATATGATGGACTCTCGTAACGGATTTCAGATTGAGCATGCTTTACACTAAGGTAAAGACCACGAACTGTTGAGCTGATATTTTGCTTTTGTATTTTTTATTCTAACGTTCTTGAGTGTAAGTCAAATATGGTTTCTGAGGAATTATCTCTATATAGGTAAAGTCCGACGCTTTCTGTGTTGTTACGACGGCGCGACTTTTTTGCACCCATTTATGGATCATGGTGGTTGTACCCAAAAACAAGAAAAATCCTGGTTTATCTGATTTTTAGTGCTTATTTCACTTTTTTATCATTTGCCGCCAGACACAAAATAATATTATTTTAATTTATTCCTACTAGATGTAACCCGTTTTGTGAGTTTACGATGCAGGAATGTTATAGACCATACAGAATGTGGACGATGAGAGAAGAGGTACAAATATAGTCTCCTGCCGTCGTGCGTAAATAACGAGTAAATACTCACCTGTACCGATGCTCACAAAACACTCAGAAAAAAGAAATAATTTAGGAGACACTGCTATAAAAAAGTTGTTAAGCCCGGAAGTATCTTTACAATAGTTGACTGTAAGAAAGCGTAAGCAAATAGAAAGAATCTTTCTATCTAAACTCTCTTCTGTCTTAACTCTCACCCATACTGAAAAATGCCTCCACCTTTCATAACCAACTTTAGATGTTATTTAATATATCGAAGATTGCTGACGTATCTTTTGACCAGTGGTAAAAAAAACTGATTCGTTAATAAGAAACAAAAAACGGAGTGCGATGAGCATACGAAGAAAAATAGCCAAAAAATATTGATTTTCGAAATAATCGAATGATAGAGCATATGTAGTTGGGTGAGAAACACATTTACATATAATTGAACAAATCAAAAATGTATAACCTATTGTTTTGGTTACTGAGTATGGTTGTGTCAAAAATGTTACTACAGGTATTTCATCGTTGCCTAAAATGCCCTATTAGAGGTCATCGTAATTGTAATATTGTAGATTCTATTATTAGTTCTAATAATCCCATGGTCTCAAGGAGCTACGGGCGAACTACCTGGTTAACCTCTAATGTTGAAATCCAAAATTACGAAAGTATAGTAAACTAAAATAATTATTTGTTATATATACAGAGAAGGATATATATATATTTATATGAGATATAAATAAAAGGGTGATATTAATACGGCTTTAGTCAAAAACTAAAATATTATCGATGATTTGATACTGAAGAAAGCCTGTAAATGAAATCTTATAAGAAAGGTAAGAAAATAAAATGAACTATATATATCTGAAGGTAATATTGAAGAGTATAAAGGAAGAGTGAATATATATATTATATAGATATTAGTTATATAAATATATAGGCAGAGCAAAGTAAAAGCATATATAGGTAATCACCTAACTAGACGTACGTACGACGACAGTAATGACGGACCATACACACTAACTGAATGATGAAAATACAGAAGAGTAAAGATATAATTAGAAACGGGAGGAAATAGAGTAATAATAGAAGCGCGGTATATGAGTAACTTCAATCTACAATAGGTGTGTGAATAATACACCTGAATGTATATAGAAATTAAATGATACTTCTTAAAGATAAGATATGTATATATATTTCTCAGATGAAAACGTAAGCAGGCCTATATATCATCTAAACCCCTATCATTCGGATAATTCCTTAGATGTCACGATCGCTATGTCTCAATGAATTGATTAATTGCCAATATAGGATTTGCGTCCTTAATTAATATCATCGTGTAAATGAACTTCATAACCTTAAATATCTAAAATATTCAAATGTCAATCACACAAACATTTATCCAAATATATTGAGGAAATATACTTTAATCAAATAACAGAAAATATTTTATCACAAAAAACATTCACCTATTAAAACAACGATATTAGAATTAAATCTTAAGAAGGATTTGGAAGAGTTATAATTAATCTATTAGAGATTGAAATAAAATATTCTTCAGAATCAGTATAACAGTAGTAGTCAACACGCTAACACTGAAAGTTGAAACAAAATAATATTGCTAAAATAGTTTTCCCTATTATCTGCTCGACGTGTTTTTGATTATCTAGAAATTTTTAAAATCATAGCATAACATACTTCTCAACAATAGGTTTCCTTGAGAAAAAGTGATGAAATGTTATACGTATAATCTACTCATGGCTTAAAATGAGTCTCAGTGAATAACGAAATTCGTAAATATTGTTACATAAATCACCCTCTTTCGTCTTGTCACTTGAGCGATTTTCGTTCAGAGAATTCATTTTCAATAAGTTTATTCAAATATAGTAATATTTATTATATATAATAAACCTATCCTTATAAATAATGTGTGAAGGGAGCCGCATCCGTCAAAATCATTTTAAGTAATAACATTTTATATGCGTTTCCCGTTTTAATTTATCGCTATTATAATTATAATCAAGCTAGGCAAGGTACGCTGTAGTGATAAGTAAAAAATTTTGTGAGCTTCCGATATATGTTATTTAATTGTCGAATATAACACTAATGAGAGAAAGGCCCCAAAATAATATTACTAAACCTTAGATATACGTATAACTGAGCGTATCAACCATCATGAATTACTCCTCGAGGGCTGTGAATTATACTAATATTGACTACAACGTATATCATATCGCTTTACACTGACTTGCCCTAATTACATCGGTAGATTCACGAAATAAGGCGAGAACGAGTCTAGAGGTATCGAAGATGAATCTTTTCGATTCCGACCATTGGCTTAAATAACTGTCAATAACGGAAGAAATCGATATGAGTGAAGTCAAAAGATAGTTAGTAATATAGCAACGAAGCGTGATAAAAATATTAAAGCCCTATCATAAGCTAAGTAACGAAATTCTGTGTAAAGGAATTTAAGTAATGTTTAATCTAAATAACATCGATAAAAGTATCGAATAGGCCTGAA